>JAVKPL010015709.1:0-12930 GCA_032173675.1 Gastrolobium villosum
AACTCTTCATTCTTTTTATTTTAATTAAATAAAGTTTAAACCAACAAAACTCCACCTTAAACTTTAATATCTCTACCGTCCTTCATTCCCATCTTCTTCTTGCAATTCTCAAACAACAACGTCGGCAGGGACTTTGTGAAAATATCTCCAACTTGATCTCGGCTTGCAACATGAGTGAGTTCCACCTTTCCTTCTTTGACTTGATCTCGGATGAAATGGAACCTGACATCAATATGCTTACTTCTTTCATGGTTGACCGGGTTCTTTGCTAACTCGATCGCAGATTTGTTGTCAACTCGGATTTCAGTTGAACCGACTTGCTCTTGCTCCAACTTGCTCAATAAATTTCTCAGCCAAATTGCATGACAAACACACCAGGAAGCAGCAACGTACTCGGCTTCGCATGTAGATAAAGTCACAATAGGTTCCTTCTTTGACACCCACGTGAATGCCGTGTTTCCCATGAAGAATACATAGCCAGCCGTGCTCTTCCTGTCATCAACATCTCCGCACCAATCACTATCCGAATATCCTGTCAGTTTGTACTTATCCGACTTCGAGTAATGAAGTCCTTGCGAGATTGTTCCTTGAACATATCTTAAAATTCTCTTTGCCGCCTTCCAATGAGTATAGCTCGGATCTTCCATAAATCGGATTATTATTCCAACACTCAGACACAGATCCGGTCTCGTACACGTCAAGTACCTCAGACTTCCAACTAGACTCCGATAAACACTCGGATCTACCTTTTCACCTCCATCATATCTTGAAAGTTTAACACCGAGTTCCATAGGGGTTGAAACCGGGTTGCAATTACTCATTTTAAACTTCTCTAAAATTCCTTTTGCATAGGCTTCCTAAGAAACGAAAATCCCAGATTTATCTTGTCTGACCTCCAAACCAAGAAAATATTTCATCAGATCGAGATCCGTCATCTCGAACTCCTTCGTCATTTTATTCTTGAAATCTTGAATCATCCCTTCATCATTACCCAAGAAAATCAGATCATTAACATATAGAGCAACAAGTAGAATTTTACTTCCCTTTTTCTTCACATAGAGTGCATGTTCATACGGACATTGTTCAAGTCCATCTTTCTTGAAGTAATTGTCAATTCTTGTGTTCCAGGCTCTTGGGGCCTGCTTCAACCCATACAAAGCTTTCTTCAGTCTCAACACTTTTCTTTCTTGTCCTGCTTTCATGAATCCCGGAGGTTGTTCCAGATACACCTCCTCTTCGAGTACTCCATTTAAGAATGCCGACTTCACATCCATCTGATAGATCGGCCATCCGAACTGGGCTGCTTGAGAAATTAATAGCCTGATAGTCTCCATTCTTGCTACGGGTGCGAACACCTCGTCATAGTCAATGCCGGCCTTCTGCCTATACCCTTTCGCTACCAGCCGGGCTTTATATCTTTCGATCTCCCCCTTAGCATTCATTTTCTTTTTATACACCCATTTCACACCAATGGGCCGACTTCCTTTGGGTAGCTCGGCTAACTCCCACGTCTTGTTCTTTTCTATTGCTTTAATTTCCTCCTCCATGGCTGATTGCCATTTCACATTTCGAATTGCTTCTTCAAAACTCACTTCCTCAGAGTCTGCTAACAAACATACCAGGTGTGCTTCACTGGTGGAATCATACAGATCTTGTAGACTCCTCATCCTTGGTTGTCTCAACTCTTCTTCACCATCAGAAATTTCAGGATTTACAGGAATATGGGTCGAAGGTTGTTTGACCTCAATTGATCTATTTCCAGGTTCCACATTGTCCCCTGATGGACTGTTCCAGTCCCAAGCATCTTCTTCATTCACTTTCACATCTCGGCTAACCAGCACCTTTTACTAACGGGATCCAACAACTTGTATCCCTTCGTCTTCTCATCATAACCAATAAACACAAACTTCTTACTCTTATCATCTAGTTTTGTCCTCAACTGATCCGATATGTGTGCATAAGCAACACTCCCAAAGACTCTAAAGTGACCCACTGAGGGCTTCAATCCGCTCCATGCTTCTTGCGGAGTCTTGTCATTCAAATTTGAATGTGCACATCTGTTCTGCACATACACTGCACATTGTACAGCTTCTCCCCAGAACTCTTTTGGCATGTTTTTCGTTTTTAACATAGATCGGACCATATCCAGGATAGTCCGGTTCTTTCTTTCAGCTACTCCATTCTGCTGGGGCGAGTACGGTGCGGTCAGGAACCGCCGTATCCCATGTTCTTCACAATACTTCTTGAAAGCTGTTGACACGTACTCCCCACCTCGGTCTGAACGGACTGACTTGATGTACCTCCCAGTACCATTTTCTATCATCACTTTAAAGCTCCTAAATGCCTCTAGCACCTCGGATTTTTCTTTCAAAAAATACACCCAAGTCTTTCGACTAAAATCATCAATAAACGTTACAAAATACTTCTTACCACTGAATGACCCGGGAGTAATGGGTCCACACAGGTCGGTATGAATTAACTCCAGAGGCTGCCTAGCTCGGTATCTCGCCATCCTTTGGAATGGGCTCCTCGCATGTTTTCCCAATACGCAGTCCTCACAAAAATTTCTTTCAGAGTTAATCTTTGGCAGTCCCACCACCATGTTCTTCTTCATCATCTCGGTCAGACCACCATAATGAAGGTGTCCAAACCGTCGATGCCACAGCGACATTTTATCCTCCACCTCGGCTTGCAGACAACCGACCTCCATACTCCTCAGACTCAGCTTGTACATTCTATTTTTCTCCATCTGAACTCGGGCTATCAGACGCCCTTGTTTGTCTTTCAACAGCAGAACTCGGTCTGTCATTAGAACTGAGTAGCCTTTCTCCATCAATTGTCCAATACTCAGAATATTGCTTTTGAGCTCAGGCACGTAATACACGTCCCGAATTGTACCAATTCGTCCATCCTTTTGCAAGAAACAGATCGTACCTCGGCCTTTTACATCAATTTTGGACGCGTCTCCAAAAGAGACATGTCCAGCTTCCACCGTTCTCAACTCCTTGAACAAATGTTTGTAACCACACATGTGATTACTGGCACCAGTATCCAGGTACCACTCCGACTCAACCTTCGAGCTAGTTTCACCATGTGCTAACATCAGAACTCCATCTTTTATTTCTCCTTCTGCAGTGAGGTTTGAAGCCTCGTCAACTCTTCTTTCATCACGGCAATCCTTAGCGAAATGCCCAACTCGGCCACAGTTATAACACTTGTCCGAGTTGCAATCTCTTGAATAATGTCCATACTTCCCACATTTGTAACATTCCACGTTTGATTGGTTTGTCCATCGGCCTCTTCCACCTCGACCACGTCCTCTACCTCTCCAATTTTGCTGACTCGTCTCAGCTCTTTCTTCATGTTTCACCTCCTGACCTCGGCCACGACCTCCTCGGCCATTTCCACGTCCACCTCGTCCACGACCTCTACCTCGGACATTCTGAGAGTAGAGTGCCTTTTCATCCTTGATATTTGCTTTTGACTGAAGTGCTTGCTCCAGTGTTTCTTCCTTCTTCTTTTTCTTGCGCTGTTCATGCGCCTCAAGAGAACCTGCTAGCTCTCCAACAGAGAGCGTAGCCAAGTCCTTAGACTCCTCAATTGCACATACCACGTTCTCGAAGTCGTCTGTCAATGACCTCAGAATTTTTTCAACGACTCTGGAGTCGGTCAACACCTCTCCATTTCGTTTTAACTGGTTCACCACAGTTTGAACCCGGGTGATGAAGTCCGACACTCCTTCGGTTTCCTTCATCTTCATCCCCTCCAACTCTCCTCTTAGAGTTTGAAGTCGGACCTGCTTCACACGGTCCGCGCCTTTGTAAGTCGTCTCCAATATATCCCAAGCTTCTTTTGCCGTCGTCGCACCTCCAATCTTTTCAAGACCACCGCTTCCTTCAACGGCTTGAAACATCATAAATAGTGCCGCTGCATCCTTTGATCTCAACGCACTCAATTGCTTGAGTTGATTTGCTGAATATCCTTCCGTTGTATCAGGTTCTACGAACCCATTTTGCACCAACCCCCAGCTATCATAAGCTCGTAGAAGGGCCTTCATTTGGATACTCCAGTTTTCATAGTTCACCTTTGTCAGGCGGGGCACTGGCAGACTATTACTCATATTTTCCATTGGCTCAAGCTTTGATACCAATTTGTAATTCACAGGTCCTCTAATTGTGTTTCTCTCTCAAAATACAGAACACAGATTCTTTCTGAATATACCTCTTTCTATTACTGTATGTGCCAAGCCGATTTACAATGGTTTACATGGTGCTATTTAAAAGCATTAGCAAATGATTAAGAAAAACTAATGATCAGCTTAGGAAATCTAAACATAATAATGACTACTTCATAGAAACTCTAAACTCATTAATGTCCACTAACAAATTCCTAAGGACACATCCCTTCACCACAAAAACTCTTCATTTTTTTTATTTTAATTAAATAAAGTTTAAACCAACACATATAATAACAGCCAGGCTCTAATCAAAATCCACCTATTATGCAGCTTATAAAGAGAAAAAGAGAAAAAGAAGTCCACACATTTACTTTCTAAACAATTGCAGCAAAGGGTACGTAAATGTTGGATCAATTTCTATACTAGGAGCAAAACAAGTAAATAACTCAGTGATAAAAGGAGCTGAAACTCTATTTCTTTTTATCTCTTTCACAAGCTTGTTTGATATGAAATACAAAGGACCTATTTATAGGCCAAAATACAAAAGCTTAAATGATGCAATTAAAGACTCCCAAGGAAACTAATGAGCCAAACAACACAACTCTTCATAAAACTCAAAAGACACAACTCCTCGTAAAACCACTAACATTAAAGTTTATCTAACAAATCTCCTCCATACACTTAAATATTCCTTCCATCCTTCATGCCAATCATCCTTTTGCAATTCTCAAGAAGTAATGTCGGCAGTGGTTTTGTAAAAATATCGCTGACCTAATCCCGACTTGCCACGTGTATCAGTTCCACGTTACCTTTCTTTACTTGATCTCGGATGAAATGAAAACGGACGTTAATATGCTTGCTTCTTTCATGATTGACCGGGTTCTTAGCTAACTCTATTGCCGACTTGTTGTCAACCCGAACCTCGGTTAGACCGTCCTGTTCCTGCTCCAACTTTCTTAGCAAATTTCTTAGCCATATTGCGTGACAGACACACCAAGATGCTGCCACATATTCAGCCTCGCACATGAAAAGTGCCACAATCGGCTGCTTCTTCGAGAGCTAGGTGAATGCCGTATTACCTAAGAAGAACACATATCCTGCTGTGCTCTTTCGATCATCTATATCTCCACACCAGTCGCTATCGGAATATCCAACCAACCTGTAGTTGTCCGATTTTGAGTAGTATATTCCATGTGAAACCGTCCCTTGGACATATCTCAGAATTCATTTTAATGCCTTCCAGTGTGAATAGCCGGGTTCCTCCATAAACCGACTTGTAATGCCAACACTAAGTGAGAGATCCGGCCTCGTGCATCTGAGATAACGTAGACTTCCCACCAGACTTCGGTACTTGCTTGCATCAACTCTTTTTCCTCCATCAAACTTAGAGAGTTTTGCGTCAAGTTCCATAGGAGTTGAAACCAGGTTACAATCTGCCATTTTAAACTTCTTCAGGATCTCCTTGGCATATCTTTCTTGTGACATAAATATTCCTGCCTCACTTTGTCTGACCTCCAAACCGAGAAAGTATTTCATCAAGCTGAGATCTGTCATCTTGAACTCCCTAGCCATTGTTCTTTTGAACTCTTGTATTAACTTGTCATTATTCCCCATAAAAATAAGGTCATCAACATAAAGAGCAACAAATAACAGATTACTTTCACTCTTCTTTACATATAAAGCATGTTCATAAGGGCATTGCTCGAACCCGGATTGTTTGAAGTACGTATCAATCCGAGTATTCCATGCTCGCGGTGCCTGCTTTAGCCCATAAAGTGCCTTCCTCAATCTCAGCACCTTCTTCTCTTCTCCGACCTTCATGTACCCGGGTGGTTGTTCGACATAGACTTCCTCTTCTAGAATGCCATTCAAGAATGCCAACTTAACATCCATCTGATATAACGACCATCCGAATTGAGCTGCATGTGAAATCAGTAGCCGGATTGTCTCCATTCTCGCAACTGGGGAAAATACCTCGTCATAGTCAATTCCGGCCTTTTGCTTGTATCCCTTCGCAACGAGCCGAGCTTTATATCGTTCTATCTCCCCTTGAGCATTCATCTTCTTCTTGTATACCCACTTCACTCCAATAGGCCGACTACCGTCTGGCAACTCGGCTAACTCTCATGTGTTATTTCGGTCAATTGCTTCAATCTCCTCATCTATGGCAGATTGCCATTTCTTATCTCGGATTGCCTCTTCAAAACTTACGTCTTCTGAATCTGTCAAAAGACAAACAAGATGCACTTCATAAGTTGAATCATACAAATCTCGCACACTCCTCATTCTGGGTTGTCTAGGTTCATCCTCATCAGGAACTCTAGGACTTGCCTGGTAAGCAACGGGTGTAGTCATATCTGAAGTGACCCCGGATGAACTACTCCAATCCCACTCATCTGCTTCATTAAACCGAACATCCCGGCTCATCATCACCTTCTTGTTGACGGGGTCAATCAGCTAATATCCTTTTGTGTAAAGAACCTTGGGATACACCCCCCAAAAGCTAGCTCAAAGGGTGGGAGTGCCCAAGGCCTTATAAACTCCACATTAGTTGTTCATCCAACCAATGTGAGACTATATATATCAACCAGTCCCCCTCACACGAGAGCCCATTGGGTTTGAAGAGTGGATAATGCAACAGGCCCATCCTACCTGTGCTAAGAAATTCCACAAGAGAAAATGGGCGACGGCGAGACTCTGATACCATGTAAAGAACCGTGGGATACACCACCCCAAAAGATAGCTCAAAGGGTGGGAGTGCCCAAAGCCTTATAAACTCCACATTAGTTGTTCATCCAACCAATATGGAACTATATATCTCCACATTTTGTTTTCTCATCATATCCAATAAACACAAACTTCTTACTTTTGTCTTCGAGCTTTGTTCTTTGCTGGTCCGGTATGTGTGCATAAGCAACACTACCAAACACTTTGAGATCAGTCACTTTTGGCTTTTGACCGCTCCATGCTTCTTGTGGCGTTCTATCCTTTAAGCTCGAATGCGAACATCGGTTTTGCACATATATAGCACACTGCACAGCTTCCGCCCAAAACTCCTTCGACATCATCTTGCTTTTTAACATCGACCGAACCATGTCAAGGATAGTCCAGTTCTTCCTCTCAGCTACGCCGTTCTGCTGTGGTGAGTACGGGGCTGTCAGAAATCTCCTTATACCGTGCTCTTCGCAAAACTTCATGAAGTCTGTTGAGACGTACTCCCCACCTCGGTCAGAGCGGACCGACTTGATATATCTCCTAGTTGCATGGTCAACCATCACCTTGAATTTCTTGAACACCTCGAATACTTCGGACTTTTCCTTCAGAAAATAAATCCAAGTCTTTCGTGAAAAGTCATCAATAAAAGGAACGAAGTACCTTTTTCCACTGAAAGACCCTGGAGTGATTGGTCCACATAGATCTGTATGAATTAGATCCAGAGGATGCTTAGCCCAATATCCTGCCGTCCTTTGAAACGAGCTCCTTGCATGCTTGCCAAATATGCATTCTTCACAGAATTTTTCTCATAATTTATTTTTGGTAACCCTTCCACCATGTTCTTCTTTACTAACTCGGTTAGACTACCATAATGTAAATGGCCAAACCGGTGATGCCATAAGAACGCCTTATCTTCCACCTCAGCTTGCAAACAGCCGACTTGCACACTCCTCAAACTTGGCTTGTACATACGATTTTTCTCCATTTCAACTCGGGCCACCAAACGACCTTGCTTGTCTTTTAAATTGAGAACTCGGTCTGTCATGAGAACCGAGTAACCCTTCTCCATCAATTGTCCATGCTCAAGATATTGCTTTTGAGATCCGGTACGTAATACACATCCCGGATTGACCCAACCAAGCCATCCTTCTGTAAGAAACACATTGTACCTCAGCCCTTGACCTCGATCTTTGAAGCATCACCGAACGAGACAAGTCCGGTTTCAACCATCTGCATGTCTTTAAACAGGTCCTTGTGTCCGCACATATGATTGCTAGCACCAGTATCGAGATACCACTCCGTCTCGCTTTCCGAGTTGTCTCCACCATTTGCCATCAACAAAATTCCATCATCTTTTACTTCTACAGCAAAGTTAGAAGTCTCCTCCACTCTTTTCTCATTTCGACAATCTTTTGCAAAATGACCGACCTTCCCACAGTTATAGCACTTGTCCGAGTTGCAATCCTTCGCAAAGTGTCCAAATTTACCACACTTATAACACTCGATGTTTGAATTCTTTGACCATCATCCTCGTCCACGACCTCGGCCTCTTCCACGCCAGTTTTGTTGACTTGATTGTCCTACCTCATCATTACATCCTTCTTGACCTCGCCTCTACCACCTCCGCCACGACCGCTACGGCCACGACCTCGTCCTCGAAAATTGAGAATAGAGGACCTTCTCCTCCTTGAATATTGCCTTGGTTTAAAGCGCATGCTCAAGTGTCTCCTTCTTCTTTTTTCGTTGTTCATGTGCCTCAAGGGAACCAGCGGGCTCGTCAACAGAGAGCGTAGCTAGATCCTTTGATTCTTCAATGGCACATACGACGTTCTCGAAGTTGTCAATTAACGACTTCAATATTTTCTCCACCACTCTAGTCTCAGACAATTCCTCTCCATTCTGTTTTAATTGATTTACCACAGCTTGAACTCGGGTGATGAAATCGAATACACCCTCTGAATCTTTCATCTTCATTCCTTCTAACTCGCCACGCAGAGTTTGAAGTCGGAGCTGCTTAACTCGGTCAGCTCCTTTATAGACATTAGACATTCTCCAAGATGTCCCACGCTTCCTTAGACGTTGATATGCCTTCGGCATATAGATATTTCAGAGTGAAAAAAATAAGGATGTGACAATAATTCAGTAATAAAGGTTATTATTTTTGATGAATTATAAATAATCTATGTTTAGACACACTTTCACTGATTATTCTATATTCTTATAGGTTAAGAGGTGAAGAAATTCAAAATTTGAAAAACAAGGAGGGAAGACCGCGTGAGAGACCAAACAAGGCGCCAGAGGGTCACACCACTGTTGAATTCAAAATTTGAATTCAAATATGTTTTAATTTAATATTTCCGTTATACGTTACGTAATAAGTTTAATTTATTCTTCCGTTACGTAATAAGTTGTAATTAATTCTTCCGTTATCTTTTTTTAAATCAGAGGGGCAGTTTTGGCAAATGGAAAAGTTGGCTGGCTATCTAAAGTGTGGTCCTCCACCATTCCAGAGGGATTCCATTACATTCGGTCTTCAGAGGAAAGCGGTCACACTTCAAAAAGGAGAGAGATCTGAGTCTTGTATTCTTCGAGTTCTTCGAAGTTCTTCAAGTCTTTTTCTAGTTTTTCTTCTTCTTCTTCTTTCCTTTAGTTTTATGTTTTATTTTTCGAGATCAGTCATGACAATGGTTGGCTAGATCTCCTTTTTATTGTGGTAAGGGTCACAACCTTGGATGTGAACCCCTTGTAATTTAGATCAAATTTATATGTTTATCCGATTGAATCTATTTTCCTTCGTTCTTCATCTTTTCATTCTTTTAGATCTGATCATTCTAATGGGATCGCAAGGGTTAGAGTTCGCAATAGGGATATTAGGATCCTAATTCCTGACAAGAAGGAAAGTAGCTATTCATGTATTACTTGGAACGATCGGTACACTTGCCGATTTCGCAACAAGATTTTGGCGCCGTTGCCGAGGATTGTAAATTCCAATATTATAAATAATCGTTGATCTTTGAGCTTGGATATTTATTTATTTATTTTTTATTTTATTTTTTTGTTCTATCTTGATCAGCGTTTTTCAGGTGTTACTAACTATTTTCTTTGAGTTTTATGCGAGGCAGACTTGCTCCTAAAGATCTTGTGTTTGATCCTGAAATCACAAGGGCTGAGAGGAAATTGAGAAAGGTTGCCAAACAAATAATTTGGGAAGATCTGATTAGTGAACCTATTCAACCCATACAAGAGATGGCGAATCACAACAATGCTGGAGGAGGTCCCAACAATCCACCACCGGAAGATGAGTTGATGGAGTCAATTCTTGCTCCACTCTTCACCAAACCGAATTCCAGCATTGTGAGGCCACCAATTAACGCCAATAATTTTGTTATTCAGCCAGCACTGATATCCTTGGTGGAGAAAAATCCATTTGGCGGGGAAGATTATGAAGACCCCCATGATTTCATGGACAGATTTCTGAGAATCTGTGACACTACTAAGCACAATGGGGTGTCCGATGAAGCAATCCGACTCCGGTTGTTTCCTTTTTCTTTGACAGGGAAAACCCTCAGATGGTTAGATCGACAAGCTCCCAACAGCATCAGAACATGGGATGAGTTGGCGGCTAAATTCTTTGCTGAGCATTTTTCCAGAGAAAAGTACAATAAGTTGGTGAATGAAATCACCAATTTTATTCAACAGCCGGGAGAGACCTTGTATGCAGCCTGGACTAGATTCCAGGAGTTGATCAGAAAGTGCCCTCAATATGATTTGCCAGAAGCCAAGAATGTCAGAGTCTTCTATAATGGAATGACACCAGATTTTAAAATGGTTGTCAACGGTGCAGCCGGGGGAACCATAGGAAAGAAGACTGCAGCTGAAACTCTGGAGTTGATTGATTACATGGCAAGGAATGAGAATGCTGCAATGGAAGTTCAACCAGTTCAACCAAGAAGGGGATTTCTGAATTGGGGAACAATGATGCATCACTAGCTGAGCAAAAAGTGATTTCTCAACAACTAGCTAGTATGAATGCCAAGCTAGACAAGATGCAAATCTCTATAGTTGCAGTTAATTCAGTTAACTGTGAGTATTGCAAAGAGGAACATGAGTCTAATGAGTGTCAAACACTCATGGGAGCTGAACCATTCCAAGTCAATGGAGTGTGGTACGATCCAAGGCCCCCACAAAATTTTCAGAGGAGTCAAAGTGGTGCTCAAGGAAGCAACTTTCAATGAAAAATTCAAGGTGGAGGGTTGGATTATAAATCCAACAATTTTCTGCAACCTCCCCCTCTTCCACAGAATGAGCCATCTGTACTGGAGAAAGCAATACTGCAACTTGCCAACACCACAAATGATCACATGCAGACCACTAATGCCTTCATGAATGAGACAAGAGCCTACCATAAAAATCAAGATGCTTCCATACGGAACTTGGAGAATCAGATAGGCTAATTGTCTAGGCAATTAGCTGGAAGAAATCAAGGACAATTTCCTGGGGATACTGAAGTGAATCCGAAAGAACATTGCAAATCAATAGTCACCAGAAGCGGGATTGTGATTTCTCCTCAAGAGAAGTCAAAGGAGGCTCAGAAAAAGAAAGTTGACGAGCCGATCATTGATCCAGAGCAAGAGAAAGACAAAGAAGAAGCAAAGGAGAAGAAGCAAAGGAGAAACCTGTTGAAGCTCCAAAGAAGCCGATGGATTTTTCTCATTTTGAGAAACCTCCCTATCCGATGAAGCTCAAGCAACAGGCACAGAAGCAACAATATGCCAGGTTTTTCGAAATATTCAAAAAGTTGCATATTAACATTCCTTTTGCTGAGGCTTTAGCAAGTATGCCTAACTATGCTAAATTCATGAAAGACTTATTGTCTAGAAAGCATAAGTTGCAGGAGTGTGAGACGGTAGCACTTACTGAAGAGTGCAGTGCCATTATAACAAAGAAGTTTCCACCAAAGCTTCGAGATCCTGGGAGTTTCAACATCCCAATTGCGATAGGCAACACCAATGTTGGCCGGGCACTTTGCGATCTTGGAGCAAGCATCAATTTGATGCCATTGTCGATGTGTAAGTCGTTGGGAATTACTGAATTGAAGCCAACTATGGTCTCTCTACAGCTTGCTGATCGTTCAATGAGGAGACCTATCGTTCAATGAGGAGACCTAGTGGAATCATAGAAGATGTTCTTGTTAAAGTTGACAAGTTCATCTTCCTTGCTGATTTCATTGTGTTAGACATGGAGGAGGAAAGTGAAATACCTCTTCTGTTGGGTAGACCATTCTTGGCCACAGCTCGAGCTATGATTGATGTAGAACAAGGAAAGCTCGAGTTGAGGATGAATGAAGAGAAAATCACCATCAATGTTTTCAATGCTATGAAAACTTCATCTGATGAGAGTGATTGTTTCAGACTGGATGTGTTTGAAGAGGTAGTTTTGGAGGAGAGAAGTGAGCTTCAAAAGCAAGAAGAGGAGTTGAAGGCTCAAGATGAAGCTACTCCACAAGAAGAGCTAGAAGTTATTTTTGAGGTGCTAGAAAAGAAGGAAAATGATCTAATTGAAGGAGTTACCTGACATATGCTTGAAGGAGTTACCTGAAACTCTGACATATGCCTTCTTTGGAGACAAAGAGAAATACCCGGTAGTCATCAATAAAGATTTGTCTAAGGTTGAGAAAGGGAGCAAGAAGGAAGTCCATCGGCGGCATGAAGAACAAGCCAAATGTTAAGATGGAAAAGCACAAGAGTAAGGAAAAACTTGTGAAAACCAAGTTTAAAATTCATGAGAAACTTCCTTCTCACCTACATACATATGATCCTGGAAAGACACAACATTGGATCAAGAAGACTGGGTCATCATTGGTTGCGTGCTTCCGACCACCATGAATCACAAAGGGTACGTCAGGCTCGTGACGTTAAACAAGCGCTCATTGGGAGGCAACCCAATGTGAATTTATTATTTAAAAAAAATAAAAAAAAAATAAAAACAAACTCAGAAGAGTGCGGATATGGCTAGAATCAAATCTAGGAATGGTGGGC
>JAVKPL010015710.1:0-12808 GCA_032173675.1 Gastrolobium villosum
AAATCTAAACTAGGTGAAGAATAAGAAATTTCGCGCAGGTAACACACTCCCAATGAGGAGGAAACAAGTGTTATTTTCCCCCACTAATGTCCAAGAAGTACTCCACCTCCCCACCGTCACTAAATGTCCATACCAGGAGTACTTGGACAGTAGGGAGGTGTACACCTTCCAGAAGGATTTGAAGCAAACAGTAGCCCTGGACAAACCCAACTACTACAAAGGGTCCCTCTGCAAGGGGAGCATGAGGGGTGTAAATGGGCCAGGTCAAGCCAGGCTTTAGCATAAATATGCTAGGCCCATATAGAATATTTTAAGCCTAGCCCAGCCTCTCAGCCTGCCACAAGCTAAGATATTGGCCTGAGCCTGGCCTGTTTTTAAAAACCATGAAGCCTGGCCTGGCCTCTGGCCTGCCAAGAGACATATTGCAGATATTCTTTCTATATTTAGAGGAATCCTACAACATCATCAATAAGATAGAAATCAAGAGAAAGAGTAAAGAGAAATGTCACCACATAAGTTCTAAAAAAGAGAAATCAGATCTATGCTCTAGAGAGCTTCAAACCACAAAATGACCGGTGAGTATGAGCTACTACACACCATGAACACTCCCCTAAAATTTAAGCTTATTCCGATGAAGTATCACTGCACCGCACCAGAGCCTCTTCCCTTCTTCTTCTCCTCTGCGCGATGCTTCTGTCTCGGTCTCTCTTTTTTCTTTCTTTTCGTTCTTATTTTGTTATCTCTCTCTCACGCTCCCTTTCTTTCTTTTTCTTTTGCCTTTTGAAATTTCAAAACCATGGGCCAACTCCCATGACTTTAATAAAAGTCACGGACCCAACAGGTTGGAGATGGGGAACAAACAACAGCGTAACTTATGTGGACCAAAAGTAGCAAAAAGGAAGAAAAGATTGTAGTCTTAAACTCTATTATATAAAATAGTTTTTTTAAAAAAAAATTGTTTAAAAAAATAGGCCAGCATGGGCCAAGCTTTGCAAAATAGGCCTATGGCCTGATTTTAAAGGAGGCTTTATAATTAGCCCAAGCCTGTCTCATTTTGTAAGTAGGTTGGGCCAGACCAGGCCAAAAGTAGGCCGGGCCAGAGGCCCCTGACGGGTAGCCTGGCCCATTTACACCCCTAACTCCCACCACCCATGAAGCCTTTGCTAGCTGGGAACTGCAAGTCCAAATTCACTGCATCATAAAGCACATTCCTTTTCATTCAGTAACCCTCATCTACAACAGTCTAAAGAGGGACATGAGGAAGACCACAGTCTGCCTCCCCTGCCTCATCACCAAGCTATGCCTAAGAGCTGGTGTAGAGGAACATCCAGATGACATCACAAAGGTGGCATCTATCATTGATGCTAAGACCTGGAACGGTCTTAAAAGCACCTACATTGACACCACCCAGCCTATTCCTGGCAATCTCAGACGCTCCCCCACCAGAGATAGTGAGGAGGAAGCCTCTGTGGTCTCAAAGAAGAAGACCACCAAGACCACTCCTACAAAATCCTCCACTTCTGGCCATGTTTCGGCCAAAAGAACCATCCCTCCTCCTACCAAGGTGGAAGGATGCCCCTGTTGCTACTGATTGCAAACAAGGCAAGAAGAAATCTCCTGCCAAACCTCCCCCAAGAAAGGGGGAACTTTCAAGTCAGAGATTAAAGAGGGTCCACAACAGCAACAGGCCAGAAGGAGCTTCCTCTACAAAGCCAATCACCCTCTCTGACCAGGAAGAGGAGAGTGAAGTCAGTGAGCCCTTGGCAAAAAGGCCAAGGGCTGACAGAAAGTCAGCATCCAAACCGGCTGCCAAGGAGACGTCCTCAAGCAGCTCAGATTCTACATTTTCTGACGTTCCGTCCCCACCACTTGCTCACACTCCACCAAGATAAATCACACCACAACCCTCTCCTACGCAGCAACAAGGAGAGGGGGAAACAGAAAAAGAAGCAGCAGCTGTTGCGGATACATCAGTGGCTGAGCAAGAGACTCAGCCACAAAAGAAAAACAACAGAGGAAAGGGGATTCTGATAGAGTCCCCTAAGAAGAAAAAGAAGCCATCCATTCCCAGACAACTAAGTCTGGGAGGACCCCTCTCTTATCCTGTTATCCGTCTCAACACCTCTGGGGACGAGGCTCTGGCTAGAGCTTTAGCAGAGGAAAAGGGGATAGCAATCCTTCCACTGATAGAGGGACAAACTGGAGCCATGCCCTCATCATCCAGACCACCAATGGAAGAGCCCACTCCAGCACTTGCGATACCTGCTACTGATGGCAGCTGCCAGCAGAAGAAGCAGCCTACACCTTCCTCCACTCCAGCATATCCGAATATTCCTCGTGGCATATCCGGATATGCAATATCCGGATATCTCACTGACCATATCCGGATATCAAGGTCCCATATCCGGATACCATATCCGGATATCAATATCCGGATATCTTCTCGACAAATATCCGGATATTTCACGACAGAATGCAGTTTCTGCATTTCGTGAAGATATCCATCCAAGGTTCCATTTTTAACACTTCAAAACGTTAAAGCATGCATTTTTATACCCACTTAGGTTAACATTCCAGTTGGTTACTTACTTAACCCATTTACATGCAAAGACTTCACCTTTAAGTAACAAAACTCATGATTAAAGGTTAGGTAACTCACCCAAAGCTCAACCAGTCAACAAAAGGTGCTCTTGGAGCTCACAAGACCACTCTAAGGTTCTGACTCCTCCCAAGAACGAAAATGACAACACAAGCTAGGCCCTTCCTTCACAAAAAAAGCTCCTTGAAGCTCCAACAACCAAGGAAAAGGCCCACAACACCCACTCAACACAACTCAGCCCCCAACATGCTTCACACAGCCACCAAACTCAGAAACACAAGCTCCCTACTCAACCCAACACCACCCACAAGGTGTTTACAAGGCAAAACCAAGAGAAAAGGTGATCAAATGGTGGTTTTCCATGAAGAAAGGGTGAAGACAAGGGAAGGAGGCAATGGAACAGTGTATAGAGCAAATGCTCAGCCTCCCTTCACATAGGAAATTCTGTTTCTAGGGTTTTGTGCCCATAATATGCATATAAATAGCCAAGACCACTTAAACGCGCAATATTAGCCTTAATAGATACGCAAAAGATCTTGATCCCAAACTTTGGAATCTTAACCTACTCATTTTTCTAAGATTTATCATTTTTTTATTTTATTTTTCGGAGCACCTTTCTGGTACGCACTTTTCCATAGCCAGTATCAATTTTGGCATCAGATCTCATTATTTTTACTTGAAACTCGTTTTACAAGTCCTACATATTATTCTAGTAATTATCATGCACTTATTATAATTTTCCGAGATATTTTTTCGGTACGCATTTATACCGACTAGCAGAACCGAGATCAGCACTTTTCTTCCGAAAAACGACTTTCAGCATTCTTACCCACTAATTATAATTATTAAAGCCTCATAATAATTATTAGGGTCAATTATGGAATTATTTCCTAATTATCACAATTAATTCATTAATTAACTTAATTAGCGGTGCGGGTTCTTACAGCTTGCACTTTGGAGCAGGCTTCAGCATGGGATAGTTACCTGTCATTGGTTGAATTTTCTTACAATAACAGTTTCCATGCTAGCCTGGGCATGGCGCCCTACTAGGCGTTGTATGGTAACCCAACCCAAAGTCTTCTCACTACAACCGTGTGTGATTATAAGGCCCGATACATATTGGCCATCCCATATTGAACTGGTCTGATCAATAATATATAAATCTTTTTTTTTTGCTTGTGAATAATATATAAATCTTTAACTCCTGGATATTGGTAGTTTAACGCTATTACAAAATGTTACAAATAATGAAGGTTTAAATATGCCAAAATAATAACAAATTATGGAGGTCTATGCCCTCTAGGAAGTAATAAAAGTTGTAGGGATCTATAAGTGACGGAAAGTAAAACATATTGGGGAGGTTAGTAAACCTCCAGAAATATAACATTTGTGGGGGGTTTGAAACCTTCAAAAACTACTCTAACAAATTGTAGTATTGCACACATAGACGCTAAAAAATGTGTTGTGCCACATGCAATACCGGGGGATCTATGTGGAAGCCACTAATATGCAAACATGACCTTATAAAATACCTGAAATTTTGTAATGGCTACTAAGCCTTTAACACGACTACATACCCTGTATTCGAATTGAAAAAATAGGCTGCCTTTTGTTCCTAATTTTTTACTTACATATTCATCTAACCCAAAAACTAATTCCAAAAGTAAAAGATTGATATATATTAGTACAAATTTTCCATGTATGGGAAAAACTATAAACCATATATAACCTTTTATTGTAAGGAAACACTGTCACTCAACTTATTCGTACACACAACTTTTCCAACACTGTCACTCACCACCGTTAGCAGAGTCCAAGATTTAATTTTAATAAGATTATAAAGCTAGAATACTAAAATCTATTATTAAAAGAGAATAAGCCAAATTCGGTTGAGAATTCTAAACCGAATCAACAAACATGGGTAACAAACATGGGTTAAAATTATAAATGCTTTAATTCATTTTATTTGTATTTTGGATGAATGGTGAATGCTTTATAAGAAAGAAAATCACTCTATTGATTCGGAAATCTTGTAACTCATTAATTAATATCGTCTTAAAATTTAATATTGGGACGTGTCCAGATCCAGATTAGGGTGTCTTTCATTCTTCACTCATATTTGTATATTCATATAAATGAGAATTTAATTTCAAAATTGAAAGATTTTAATATTTTTTTTTTTTGGTAAACGAAAGATTTTAATTTATTTTATTGAGAATTATTCAAAGATTTTAATTTACAAAATAGGGAAACACTGAATAGCTGCTGCTTTTTTAAACTAATATATTTTTAAATGATATTGGTAACTAATTAATAAGATTTTTCACTACTATTTTGAAAAATTTTCATTAACTTAATTTGATTTTTCTTTGGAAACATTGGAAAGATATTAATTTGAAGTTTAAATTTTTTGGGTAGAAATCATTACTTAACTTTTATATATAATGAGTACAATGTTATAATAACAAAAAGGTTTGATGTTTGTCATTTTAAATGACATAAATTATGTTATTTTAAAATAGATATAGACACAAGAAATGAAAATAATGGGGAAGAAAGTAGGTGATTTTTTTAATTTAAATTTTAAATAATTTTTTTTATCTTATGTCCATCTCTCTTAAAATAACATAACTTTATGTCATTTAATTAAAATGACAAAAACACTTCTCCAATAACAAAATAGTAACGGTAAGATATCAATCGTTGAAACTCATTAAGAACAAATTCTATAATAATAATAATAATAATAATAATAATAATAATAATAAACCGGTCTACATTAATCTTATCGTATCAGACGCATTTTTATTTTATTTTTGTATTTTGGAATGAATGGTGAATTTTTTTTTTATTAAGGAATAATATGTAATGGAGATTTTGTGTCAATCAATTAATATTTAAGAAAAAATTTAAAGACTTGCAAACAAATAATATGTACGTGCAGATTCATGTAACTAAAAAAAATAAATCAGAAATTGAAATATTTTAAAATTATTTTATTGGAAATTATCCATTGTCTTCGTACATCAGAAACACTTCCCAGTTCCCAAGTCTAGCGAACCAAACAGTCTCAACGAACGGTGAATGGTGAATGCTTTATAAGTAAGGAAATCACGTACTATTGATGCCAGTGTTTGTAATTCAATTAATATCAAGTAATTCAATTAAAAAAAATTACAAGGGTCGCATCCTAAGAAAGCACTTCTTATGTAACGTAACAATTTTTTTTCCCAAAAAAAAAATCACATACAGACCTTTTCGGGCAAACTCATACCTTGACAAGGCAAAGACTTTAAAATGACAAAGATGAAGTTAAAAAATATAACAGAAAGGGCAACAGAATTAATCAATTGGCTTAACAAATCTGAGAGCGCTGTTAAAAGGATAATTCACAATGGATTTACTTATTTGTTCTTTAATTATAGTGCAGTTTGGCTATGAATAACCAATTTATAAAAATAAAATACAGTTTCAAATGAAATCGATTTTTAAAAGTAACCGGTTTTTAAAATATGGAGCAATTTGGTTATGGATTGGTTTAGTTCTTTTGGACATTTTGAACACCCCTACCTATATCTTCCTCCATAAGTTCAAATAAAACTCTTAGTAACATTAATCTTGAGAGAACGAAGAACAATTTTTTATTATAATTTTAAAATAATTCAATTGTTCTTCTATCAATCACTCCCAAAACAACATAAAATAATTTCTATAAGAATCATTTTGTCCGAATAGTTCCTAAATAATGAAGATTCTTGCAAGAAATAGTTACCTATAACCGAGAGAAACATACGACTACTTATTAAAATAGCATAATCTATCAAAAATCAATTTTGAATTTTTTTAAAAACTGGTTTTGAACTTGATATCTGGTTTAGTTCATAACCGATTTTAAATCAAAACCGGTTTTAATTCAAAAGTGATTTTAAATTAAAATCGGTTATAAACCATAAATCGATTTTAGAACCCGTTTATAAATTGAAAAACCGGTTTTAAAAGAAGAAAACTAATTCGGTTTGAAACCAAACCATTTAAATCCGGTTCAGTTCACTTTTTGTTAAACCCGATTATTGTAATTCACAGGTCCTCTAATGGTGTTTCTCACAAACACTCAAAGACACAAACTCTTTCTGAATATACCTCTTTCTATTACTGTATATGCCAAGCCACTTTACAATGGTTTACATGGTGCTATTTAAAAGCATTAGCAAATGACTAATAACCACTTAGGAAAACTAAACATAATAATGACTACTTCATAGAAACTCTAAACTCATCAATGTCCACTAACAAATTCCTAAGGACACATCCCTTCACCACAAAACTCTTCATTTTCTATTTTCTTTAATTAAATAAAGTTTAAACCAACAAAACTCCCCCTTAAACTTTAATATCTCTGCCGTCCTTCATTCCCATCTTCTTCTTGCAATTCTCAAACAACAACGTCGGCAGGGGCTTTGTGAAAATATCTCCAACTTGATCTCGGCTTGCAACATGAGTGAGCTCCACCTTTCCTTCTCTGACTTGATCCCGGATGAAATGGAACCTGACATCAATATGCTTACTTCTTTCATGGTTGACCGGGTTCTTTGCTAACTCGATCGCAGATTTGTTGTCAACTCGGATTTCAGTTGAACCGACTTGCTCTTGCTCCAACTCGCTCAATAAATTTCTCAGCCAAATTGCATGACAAACACACCAGGAAGCAGCAACGTACTCGGCTTCGCATGTAGATAAAGTCACAATAGGTTCCTTCTTTGACACCCACGTGAATGCCGTGTTTCCCATGAAAAATACATAGCTAGCCGTGCTCTTCCTGTCATCAACATCTCCGCACCAATCACTATCTGAATATCCTGTCAGTTTGTACTTATCCGACTTCGAGTAATGAAGTCCTTGCGAGATTGTTCCTTGAACATATCTTAAAATTCTCTTTGCCGCCTTCCAATGAGTATAGCTCGGCTCTTCCATAAATCGGCTTATTATTCCAACACTCAGACACAGATCCGGTCTCGTACACGTCAAGTACCTCAGACTTCCAACTAGACTCCGATAAACACTCGGATCTACCTTTTCACCTCCATCATATCTTGAAAGTTTAACACCGGGTTCCATAGGGGTTGAAACCGGATTGCAATTACTCATTTTAAACTTCTCTAAAATTCCTTTTGCATAGGCTTCCTGAGAAACGAAAATCCCAGATTTGTCTTGTCTGACCTCCAAACCAAGAAAATATTTCATCAGACCGAGATCCGTCATCTCGAATTCCTTCGTCATTTTATTCTTGAAATCTTGAATCATCCCTTCATCATTACCCAAGAAAATCAGATCATCAACATATAGAGCAACAAGTAGAATTTTACTTCCCTTTTTCTTCACATAGAGTGCATGTTCATACGGACATTGTTCAAGTCCATCTTTCTTGAAGTAATTGTCAATTCTTGTGTTCCAGGCTCTTGGGGCCTGCTTCAACCCATACAAAGCTTTCTTCAGTCTCAACACTTTTCTTTCTTGTCCTGCTTTCATGAATCCCGGAGGTTGTTCCAGATACACCTCCTCTTCGAGTACTCCATTTAAGAATGCCGACTTCACATCCATCTGATAGATCGGCCATCCGAACTGGGCTGCTTGAGAAATTAACAGCCTGATAGTCTCCATTCTTGCTACGGGTGCGAACACCTCGTCATAGTCAATGCCGGCCTTCTGCCTATACCCTTTTGCCACCAGCCGGGCTTTATATCTTTCGATCTCCCCCTTAGCATTCATTTTCTTTTTATACACCCATTTCACACCAATGGGCCGACTTCCTTTGGGTAGCTCGGCTAACTCCCACGTCTTGTTCTTTTCTATTGCTTTAATTTCTTCCTCCATGGCTGATTGCCACTTCACATTTCGAATTGCTTCTTCAAAACTCACTTCCTCAGAGTCTGCTAACAAACATACCAGGTGTGCTTCACTGGTGGAATCATACAGATCTTGTAGACTCCTCATCCTTGGTTGTCTCAACTCTTCTTCACCATCAGAAACTTCAGGATTTGCAGGGATATAGGTCGAAGGTTGTTTGACCTCAATTGATCTATTTTCGGGTTCCACATTGTCCCCTGATAGACTGTTCCAGTCCCAAGCATCTTCTTCATTCACTTTCACATCTCGGCTAACCAGCACCTTCTTACTAACGGGATCCAACAACTTGTATCCCTTCGTCTTCTCATCATAACCAATAAACACAAACTTCTTACTCTTATCATCTAGTTTTGTCCTCAGCTGATCCGGTATGTGTGCATAAGCAACACTCCCAAAGACTCTAAAGTGACCCACTGAGGGCTTCAATCCGCTCCATGCTTCTTGCGGAGTCTTGTCATTCAAATTTGAATGTGCACATCTGTTCTGCACATACACTGCACATTGTACAGCTTCTCCCCAGAACTCTTTTGGCATGTTTTTCGTCTTTAACATAGATCGGACCTATAACACCTCATATGTTTAAATGTGAATTTTTATATTATATTGTGAAATGAAAGTTGGTGGATTAGTGAAAATCCAAGGATTATGGCCAAAATGGGCAAAAAGGGCAAAATGGTAATTTGCCAACCGTGTGTTGTGAGGCAAAAATACTGAGTTAGAGATTTCAAATGACAAAAGTAATACTGGAAATGGAATCAGGGCGGAAAATTGAGTGAATAGGCAAATTTGGGAAAAATTGATGAATAGTGATTTTTAAGTGTTAAAATACTGTGATGTGAGTGTACCAATAGGTGTGAAATTTTTATCAATATTTTGGAGAAATAAAAATATGTCATGGACTGGAAAAATATTTAGATTAAGAATTTATGATCGGAATTTTTATCGGGGTTAAAGTTAGATCGCGTGTGGGACCCGTGTGACCGAAGTCACTTGGCCCACCCTCCTTTTCTTCTTTCTTTCCCTCCTTCCTTCCTTATAACTCCCGTGCGCCCCTGTGAGAAGAGAACAAGACACCATTTCTTCCCCATTTTCCCATTTCTTCGTTTCTTCACCGAATCGCTTGATTTTGGTGTTGAAATCTATTGTAAACAACCTTCCAAAGCCATTGGTAACACTTAGAAGCCTTGAATCCACCTCCTTGGCCGCGTTTTGAGCAAAATCAGATCCGACCCATTTGAGTTTTTGGAGATTTCTTGGAGTTTTGATCTTCAAATGGTTTAGTGAAGCCTTGGTGGTGATCATACAACACATTGTGAGTATATTTGCGGTATGTTTGTGTTTGATTTCATAGATCTATGAATTTGTGTTCAAAGCTTTGATTTTAGATGTGTGATGATAGAGAGCCCAAATGGAAAAATGCTATTAGATGAAAAGGCCTTAGAATCATGTTTGTAAGCTAGAAATGCTATGTTAATTTTTGGTGAAAAATATAGGTTTTTTAACTTAGAGGAATTTGAGGAATTTTCATGAAAAATGAGTTTTGGTGTAATTGGGATTTGATGATTGTTGTAGGGTGCCTCACACGGACGTAATTGTGGAAAGTTGAATTGGAGCATACGTTTGGAACGGATTGCTCGTATTGAGGTAAACTCTTGGAACTTGGGTTTAATCCCTAGTGTGCTCCACCACACCTAGTGGAAGGTTGTGGTTGGATTATGTGGTTATGACATTGTGTGATTGTGTGCTTGTATGCATATTGCTTGTATTGTGTGAAAATTGTTTGGTCACTGGCCAGTTGACGAGTGGAGTTTGGACATCCGTTGGGTTCATCCTTGTGAGAATGCCAGTCGGGTTTTGCCGTGGAGTCGACTCTGGGAGCGGCGCCAGGATGATCCAAACGTGGGACGTCCGCCGGATAGGGCTCATGAGGAGTTCCGGTTGGGTATTGCCATGGAGTCTTCTCAACCATGGGAGAGGCGCCAGGACGGTCTCGGGAGTTATATGATGGAGTCCTTGAACATGAATCCATGAGTGGATGTTCTTGGGTTGTCTCCAGTTGGATGGTGATATTGTTTTACTTGCATATTACATGATGTCATTTTTATACATTTTAGTGAGCCATGGAGTGGAGAGAGCCTCTAGCTCCATTGGTTTACTGAGATATATCCGTATATCTCACCCCGTGTTTGGGGGACCACATTTCAGGTCACTATGAGCCGGGAGGAGCTTCGGGCAAGAAGCCCGTATAGTGGACATTGGATTGGCATGCGGTGCATAGGGATTGCATGACATTTTGGAGGAGTTATGGAGTGCACATGGCATACCATTAGTATTTTGAGACTTAGGTCATGAACATATTGCATGATGTTATTTCCATGTTTTTGTTAGTGTTCATGATTATATGCTAAGTCTTGTTTATGTTCCATTATTCATGGCATGGATAACTGTATATTTTGAGTGAGCATGGGACTTGTCCATTGCCACATTCATAGCCTTGAAGTCTTGATGAGTAATGTTGTAAAAATGGTCCATATTTGCATGTAAATGGCCATTATTTTGAGGATGTTGTAAATGATGCTTAATCTAAGGAAAATGCATGATGGAAGGGCCTAGAGCCTACATTAGGACATGATTATGTGTTATGTGGAGTACCAAGGGGTTAGGGATGGATTACACACCCTTTTTGGGGCTTAAAATGCTGTAATCTGTCATTTTGCTGCATAGTAATCGATTACCCAAGGGATGGTAATCGATTACCATGCAACAGGGGACGAAAAATTGGCTACTGTCTTCACTGGTAATCGATTACTGGCCTTTGGTAATCGATTACCATGTGAGGTAATCGATTACCCAAAGTTGGTAATCGATTACCAGAACAGAGGATTGAGAAAATTGGCTACTGCCTCATTTTTGACAGGTGGTAATCGATTACCACCCTCTGGTAATCGATTACCACAGTGTAAATTTTGAAAATTCAAGTTTTTCTAGACTAAAAGAAAGGGGCTTAACTTGATGGGTAGAACTCCAAATGATACGTGGTTTGAAACCACGCGTAGACAACGTAAAGGACTATAATTTGGTAAAATATGAGAGTAAGATGGTGAGTTTAAATGAATTGAATAAAAAGAAGAATGAATGATGTTAGCAAAGATGTATGCTTCCGCAAATTGCATTTACAATTATAGTGTTGTTTTAATTGATTACGGAAAAAGTGCTTATGTAAGAAAAGGAATATGTTAAAAGAAAAATTTGCCCGTAATTTAATTAATCTAATCACTGTGATTGTAACTGCGCTTAATATCATAATCAATGTTAACAATACCGGTGTACAACGGGATGTTACATTTTATGGTATCAGAGCAGTTTTGTTTAGGGAACTCTGATTGTTTGTGTATGTTGTATCTTGTGTGCCATAGCTATCTGTGAACTATTTATGATTAATGTATATGTGATTCCTCAGTGTGGGTCTGATCAACTCATTCCTTTGTGTTACATGTACAGATATCATGAGTAGGGCACGAGGTCGCCGTGGGGCACGTGGTGCAGGTCCTTTGCCACCGGATCCGGTCACTGCAGTCCTGAATGCTCTGCAGGCGGAAACGGCTGCAAATAGAAATATGACTGAGAACCTGATGAAAACTAATCAGGACATGATGCAGGCCTTTATGGCTGAGATGAGGGCGGATAGAGGTCGTCCTAGGAGGGATAATTCACCTCCACATACGGCTACGGTGACTCCTACACCGACGCCATCTGTTACTCCTCAACAGGGGGAGAGTGGGGCTAGTCACCACACTGGTGAGGCTAGTCATCATACTACTACTGACCCTAGCTATGTTCCTGATCCATCATCTGTTGCCCAATCCACTGGGGCTGCTGGGCAGGTGCTTGATAATGCTGACGATGAGCGTAGGCTCATATCTTTTAGGAAACATAAGCCACCCGCATTTCTGGGGTCAAGGGACCCAAAGGAGGTCACTGCTTGGTTGAGGGGAATGGACAAGATTTTCCAGGTGATGAGATGCCAAGATCCGCAGAAGTTATTGTATTCTGTTTACATGCTGGAGGGTGATGCCCAAGAGTGGTGGGACAACGTGTCTCGCCCATTTGTTATTCAGGGTGAGGTTCTTACTTGGACTTTGTTCGAAGGTCTGTTTCATGAAGAATATTTTCCCCGCGATGTTCGGGAGGCAAAGCAAGGTGAATTTGATAATTTGGTACAGGGAGTCATGACTGTGGATGCCTATGTGGCAAAATTTAATGAGCTGGTGAAATTTGCAAACTATGGAGGTACACTACCTACTC
>JAVKPL010015711.1:0-127726 GCA_032173675.1 Gastrolobium villosum
AGGCGTTGGACAAGATCTTCCGGATCATACAGTGTACCGATCCGCAAAAGCTGATGTTTGCCACTTACATGCTGGAGGGCGAGGCCCATGAGTGGTGGACCAACATTTCTCACGTCTATGAGATGCAGGGCCATGTGATGACGTGGCCGTTCTTCGAGGAGTGTTTTCTGGGTCAGTATATCCCGTATGATGCACAGGAGAGGAAGCAAGGGGAGTTTGACCGTTTGGTTCAGGGCTCATTGTCAGTTGACGAGTACCTGGCCAAGTTTAATGAGCTGGTGAAGTTTTCACACTTCAGAGTGGCGAGGCCTACTCCTATATTCTTGGCTGCTAAGTTCCGCAGGAGACTTAGTGAGGATATTGCTGGTTACTTAGCTGGGTCTGCTTCCAGAGATTTTGGGACACTGGTCCAGCAGTGTCGTGATATTGAGGACTTCTACAGCACGAGTAAGGCCAAGAAGGCCAAGATTGAGGTGCCACAGGGTACTGGTGGTTCCGCTCCCTGGAGGAACAGGAAGTTTGCAAACAAGGGCAAGGGCAAACAGTTGGCGGCTAAGCAAGCGCCAAACCAGTTTAAAAAGACTTCTACTCAGGGGAACGCAGCTAGACATCCTGCTCCCCGATGCTCGGTATGCGGGAAGTCACATTTTGGGCCTTGTTCTACCGGACAGTTGATATGCTTCCAGTGTGGCAAGGAGGGCCACTACTCCAGAGATTGCCCGACGGCGAGAGTTGCTGCAGTGCAGGCTGTGCCATTACAGATGATTCCTACTGGGGCACCAGTCGTGCCACCTACTACGGGGCGTGTGTATACTTTGGATCATCAGCAGTCAGACAGAGCTCTGAACCTGGTCAGAGGTACTGTTACCATTGGGGGTTCAGCTGTTGATATATTGTTTGATTCCGGGGCAACGCATTCTTTTGTTGCGACCCCTATTGCTGTGGGGCTTGAGTTGCCCAGTGATGTGCTTTCTCCACCGATGCGGGTGACCACCGCCACCGGAGAAAAATGTTTGACCTCCACTGTTCATCGCGATGTAGCTTCAGTGGGATGGCCGTGACTTCTTGGTAGATCTGATAGGATTACCGATGGCCAACCTTCAAATTATTCTAGGCATGGATTGGTTGTCCAGAAACTGTGCAATGATTGACTGTTGTGCCAAGAAAGTGGTGATGTCTCCGGGTGGGTCCACAGCCAGTTCCTCACCGTTCATTTCAGTCCTGCAGGCGAGGAGGGCCTTGAGAGCAGGGGCATTTGGCTATGTCATGTTGGGAGGTTTGGTGAGTGGGACACAGGAGGATCTCACTGGCATTCCTGTGGTGAGGGAATTCCTCGAGGTGTTTCCCAAGGAGATTCCTGAGTTTCCACCACAGAGGGAGATAGAGTTCTCCATAGATTTATTTCCTGGTGTAGGGCCTATCTCATTAGCTCCATACCGGATGTCGCCACCAGAGTTGGCAGAGCTGAAGAAGCATATTGAGGAGCTTTCAGCGAAAGATTTTATTCGGCCGAGTGTGTCTCCTTGGGGAGCACCGGTCATTTTTGTAAAAAAGAAAGATGGGACCATGCGGTTGTGCACCGACTACAGACAGTTGAACAAGGTGACAATCAAGAACAAGTATCCCCTCCCACGCATTGATGATTTGCTGGATCAGCTCAGGGGTGCTTGCGTGTATTCCAAGATTGACCTCCGGTCCGGTTACCATCAGATACGGGTAAAGCCGGAGGATGTCCCAAAGACAGCGTTTCGCTCGAGGTACGGGCATTATGAGTACTTGGTGATCCCGTTTGGACTCACCAATGCACCCGTTGTGTTCATGGACTACATGAACAGGATCTTCCAGCCGTACCTGGATCAGTTTGTGATCGTCTTCATTGACGACATCTTAATTTACTCCAAGACGGAGGAGGAGCATGTTGAGCACTTGAAGATTGTTTTGCAAGTGTTGAAAGAGAAAAAGCTATATGCTAAGCCGTCAAAATGTGAGTTTTGGCTCAAGGCGGTGAAATTTCTGGGTCATGTGATTTCCACTGATGGAGTTGCAGTTGATCCTAACAAGATTGAGGCCGTGATGGACTGGGAGAAGCCCAAGACGGTTACAGAAGTGAGAAGCTTCTTGGGTTTGGCAGGGTACTATAGGAGGTTCATAGAGGGATTTTCCAAGATGGTGCTACCAATGACTCGCCTTACCCGAAAGGAGACTCCATTCGTGTGGACACATGAGTGTGAGGAGTGCTTCCAGGAGTTGAAGGAGAGACTGACTACTGCTCCTGTGTTAGTCCTTCCTGATCCTGCGGAACAGTTTGAGTTATACTGCGATGCCTCTGGAAAGGGGCTAGGCTGTGTGTTGATGCAGAAAGGGAAAGCTGTTGCCTATGCTTCAAGACAGTTGAAACCTCATGAGGAGAACTACCCGACTCACGACTTGGAGTTGGCAGCCATTGTTTTTGCTTTCAAGATTTGGAGGCATTACCTGTTTGGCATGAAGTTTGCTGTATTCAGTGATCACAAGAGCCTGAAGTATCTGTTTGACCAGAAGGAGTTGAACATGAGACAGCGTAGATGGATGGAGTTCTTGAAAGACTACGACTTTGAGCTCAGGTATCATCCAGGCAAGGCCAATGTGGTAGCCGATACTTTGAGTCGGAAATCCGTGAGCTTATCCAGCTTGATGATGAGCGACTACGAGGTAATTGAAAAGTTCAGAGACTTGAGAGTGAACTCCTTGTTTGGGGGCGCACTGCTTGAAATGGAAACAGCAGAGGTAATTAATGAGCTGATGGAAAAGATTAAAGAGGCGCAAGTGCAGAGAGAGTGCCTTGATTACGTGAAGAACCAGGACGGTGTGTCTTGGAACGAGGATGGTTTATTGCTGTTCCAGAAGAGGATTGTTATTCCTCGAGGGCCATTGACCGAAGAGGTTATGGCAGAGGCTCATAAGGGCCGGTTCACTATCCACCCTGGTGCCACAAAAATGTACCAGGACTTAAAGAGAAATTTTTGGTGGCCGGGCATGAAGAAGGACATAGCGGTCTACGTGTCCAAATGCCTTATATGTCAGAAAGTAAAGATTGAGCACCAGAAACCGTCTGGTAAACTTCAACCTCTTGAAATTCCACAGTGGAAGTGGGAGAGTATTTCCATGGACTTCGTGGTGGGATTGCCTAGAACTCAGGCTGGTTGTGACTCTATTTGGGTCATAGTGGACAGATTGACCAAGTCTGCCCATTTTCTTCCAGTGAAGGTGAGCTTCACTACAGAGCAGTTGGCCAAACTATATGTCCGTGAGATTGTGAGGCTTCACGGGGTGCCCGAGAGTATCATCAGTGATAGGGACCCGAAGTTCACATCTCGGTTCTGGGAGGCGCTGCAGGAGGCTTTTGGTACGCATTTGAGATTGAGTACCGCCTATCACCCTCAGACTGATGGACAGACTGAGCGGACCATCCAGACATTGGAGGACATGTTGAGAGCTTGCACGTTGGAGCAGGGTTCTGCATGGGATAGGTACCTTCCGTTGGTAGAATTCTCGTACAACAACAGTTTTCATGATAGTCTGGGCATGGCACCCTACGAGGCGCTGTATGGTAGGAGGTGTTGGACTCCTACCTGCTGGTCTGAGGTTGGAGATAAAGAGCTATTTGGCTTGGACTTTGTCCAAGATACTACCCAGCAGATCCAGATGATCAGGGAAAAGTTGAAGCAGGCACAGAATCGCCAGAAAAGCTACTATGATTTCAAGCATCGACCACTGGAGTTCAGTGAGGGTGAGCACGTGTTTGTGAAACTTTCACCTGTCACCGGTGTTGGACGGGCACATGGAGTGAGGAAGTTGAGCCCTCGGTTCATTGGGCCCTACCAGATCCTTGGTAGAGTAGGACCTGTTGCCTATCGACTCGCCTTGCCTCCGAACCTAGCCAACATCCACGACGTGTTTCACGTGTCTCAGCTTCGGAGGTACATAGCAGATCCTTCGCACGTGGTGCAGCCGGATGATGTGGAGGTTCGGGAGAACCTAAAGACTCCCGTCGGACCACTCAAGATCCTCGATCGAGGCGAGAAACAGCTTAGAAGCAAGATCATTCCGATGGTCAAGGTGCAGTGGACTGGGCGTAGTCCCGAGGAGTGCACGTGGGAGCGAGAGGATGAGCTTCTCCGACAGTATCCCGACTTTCGAGACAGGTATGTTTCTGATTTTGAGGACAAAATCCTTAAAAAGGTGGGGTGAATGTAAGAACCCGCACCGCTAATTAAGGTAATTAGTGAATTAATTATGATAATTAGAAAATGATTCCATAATTGACCTTAATAATTATTATTGGGCTTAAATAATTATACTGAGTGAGTAAAAATGTTGAAAGTCTCTTTTCGGAAGAAAAGCGCAGATACCGGTTATGCTACCCGGTATAAATGCGTACCGGGAAAGTATCCCGGAAAATTGTAACGAATGCATGATAATTACTAGAATATTATGTAGGACTTGTAAAACAAGTTTCAAGTCAAAATAATGTAATCTGATGCCAGAACTGATACTGGCTATGGAAAAGCGCGTACCGGAAAGGTGCTCCGAAAAATAAAATAAAAATATGACAAATCTTAGAAAAATGTGTAGGTCTAGATTCCAAAGTTTGGGATCAGGATCTTTTGCATTGCTATTAAGGCTAATACTGCGCGATAGGTGACAAATGGCCTATATATTCATTAGTTGGCTCTAAACCCTAGATAACTAACTTATGCTACGTGAGTTTTTGGTGGAGGCTGAGCATATTTTCTGCTCCTTGCTCTCTTCTCCATTCCTTGAGCCATGTTGCCACTTTTATTGAATCTCTTCACCTTTCCTCCTTGTAAACACTTGTGGGGTGAGAGGTAACATTTCCTTGGTGATTCAGTTACTGTGTGTGAGGGTGGTGGGCTGAGTTGGTGAGCTTGAGTGGCTTAAACCTTTTGGCTTGGCATTGGTGGTGCCAAGGAGCCATCTTGTGGTGCAAGAACCCACCTTGGAGGTGCCATTTTCGTGCTCCTACTTGGTCTAAGCTTGAAGAGCTGTTGGTGAGCTCCAAGTGTCCTCATTCCTCTGTTTTTGAGTTTTGGTAAGTTATACCAACTATGATCATGGGTTTAAAGGCTTAAAAATGGAACCTTGATGCATGTATTTAACTAAGTTGATAACTTAAGGGTGGGGTAGGTTAAACACACCTAGAAATGCATGTTTAAGTGCCTTTAATCGGTTAAAAAGTTGAACCTTTGGACCGGATATTCACGAAATGCAGAAACTGCATTCTGTCGTGAGATATCCGGATATTGTCGGGCAGATATCCGGATATCAGTATCCGGATATGGTATCCGGATATGGGGACAGCAACGAACCTGTTTCGGTAAAAATCCGATATCTTGAGCTACAGAGCTCCAAATCGAGTGCCGTTTGGACCTATGTGTAGCTAACACATAAGGCTATAAACCTGTAAAATTTCGTAGCCATTGGATAAGTGGTTTGATCTCAGTGTTAGTTTAAAGTCGCGTCTTGGTGGCTGGAAATTCAGTTGGCAGCAGTCACTTTGCGAAAATCATAACCGGAGTTATACAACTCCGATTGAGACATAAGATATGTCGTTGGAAAGCTTGTGAGGTCTAGTTTAACATATTAAAATCTCAGAATTTTTGGTAAAGAATTACAACTGCAGTTTTAATAAAATGGAACCTTGGGAGTGATATCTCGCGAAATGCAGAAACTGCATTCTGTCACGAGATATCCGGATATGATATCCGGATATTGGTATCCGGATATGGGCTTGGAGATATCCGGATATTCTGGGTTTTCGAAGAACAGTGAGGTACTGTTCATACACATCGGAGTTATGGGTTTGTGGACCCTATTTTGATGGAGTTGAACTCTGTAAATACTTAATTAAGTCAGAATCAAGGGACTAAGGGCTTGTGGCTTGGTGGGAAGCCTTAAGACGTAAAACATAACAAAGAAACGTAGTCTTTATGTTTATGCGTACGAGCTATGTTATTGATATGATCGCTGGTCTAAATCAGATTGTGATTTCTGCTGTGTTGGACCTTGAGCGGTGAGGACTCTTGGCTTGGATTGATTGCTTGCAAGGTAAGCTTTCGTGTCCTCGGTTTAGCCATTTTGTGGTTCCACCATGTCCCATGGGGATGTGGTTTATGCATGTTGTGTTACATGCTTTGATGTTTTGGAAATGCTGTTGAGCTATTATATGCAATGTGCTTTTATGATATGCATGTGGTGTCCACCTATACGGTAAGCCTGAGTATGTAGCACATACAAGATGGTGAGGCTGTGGGTGAGGTGCAAGCGGTGTTCCTTGTACTCATGTGGGTTTAGACGTATTCCTGCATTTCTCTGGCCAGTAGATTTGATAAACACACATGGCATGATTATTTGCTGCATCGCATAGTTTTGGAACTTATATTGTAAATACTGTTTTTGAACTTATATTACACATGTAAGTGAGCTTGGGGTGGAAGATCCTTGAGGACCCCTTGTCTTACTGAGATTTCTTGTCTAGAGATCTCACCCCACGTTTGGGGACGCTTATTTCAGGATCAGGTAATGTTGAGGGCTCAGGTGGAAGGAGGCCAGAGCTGAGTTAGGCTTATCTGTGTTTTGCTGACATGATGGATGCTGATTATTTGACTGCTGTTTATGTTTTCTGTTAAGTTTATGTTGAGACGATTGTTGGGCATTGTGCCTTATTTGGTGAGCATGGGATTTGTCCATGCCACATGGTTTGTTATTGTCTTTTATTTGAATTTCTAATTAAAGTATCAGGATTTTGACCCAGGCTATGTGTTGTAGTCCTGTGGCTTTAGATACTCACATTATATTTATCTATGAGGTATTTCAGTTAGTTGTCTTGCAATTTACATACAGGCAGTATTTTATGAAATTGATTAAGTAATCAAGTTGGCTAAGGTTAATGACGTCATAATTGAATTAAAGAAAAAGTTATTTCGCATTTTAATTAAGCATGGCTTAATACGATAAGATGTTAACAATCCGGGTTAACACGGGCTGTTACATTTTATGGTATCAGAGCATTTTCTAGGGAAAAGCCTGTATGTATTGCAATAACTTAGTATGTTTCGTTGCGTGTCTACTTTGCGTTCTATCTGATTGGTGTGTATTATGATGATGCATATGTGACCACATGGCGTGGGCCTGATCAACTCATTCTTTGTGTAACTTGTGCAGAGTCATGGTGCCACCAAGGAGGAACCCTAGTACGAGCGAGGATCAATCGGATCCTATCCTGGCTGCATTAGCTGAGATGCAGGCGGCCCGACTAGCCGACCAGGAGGCCACGACGTTGGCAAACCAGGCGATGCTGGACGCCATCAGAGAGGCGAACCGGCGAGCCACGGCTGAGGTTCTGGAGGAGAACCGGATGGCCAACATGACTATGATGAGGGTCATGTTGGAGGAATTGAGGGCTGGCCAGTGTCCTCCACCACCTCCACCGCCGCCACCGCCTCCACCTCCGCCTAGTCAACAGGAGGACACCCAGAGTCAGATGGGTGAGGGTAGTCACTTGACGGGGGCTTTGCAAACCATACCCGTATTTGCTGAGGATCGTGACGAGATCGACCGCAGGCTGAATGCTTTTCGCAAGCATAAGCCACCTTCTTTCGACGGATCTTATGATCCCATTGCTGCTGCCAGATGGTTACGGGCGTTGGACAAGATCTTCCGGATCATACAGTGTACCGATCCGCAGAAGCTAATGTTTGCCACTTACATGCTGGAGGGCGAGGCCCATGAGTGGTGGACCAACATTTCTCACGTCTATGAGATGCAGGGCCATGTGATGACGTGGTCGTTCTTCGAGGAGTGTTTTCTGGGTCAGTATATCCCGTATGATGCACAGGAGAGGAAGCAAGGGGAGTTTGACCGTTTGGTTCAGGGCTCATTGTCAATTGACGAGTACCTGGCCAAGTTTAATGAGCTGGTGAAGTTTTCACACTTCAGAATGGCGAGGCCTACTCCTATATTCTTGGCTGCTAAGTTCCGCAGGGGACTTAGTGTGGATATTGCTGGTTACTTAGCTGGGTCTGCTTCCAGAGATTTTGGGACACTGGTCCAGCAGTGTCGTGATATTGAGGACTTCTACAGCACGAGTAAGGCCAAGAAGGCCAAGATTGAGGTGCCACAGGGTACTGGTGGTTCCGCTCCCTGGAGGAACAGGAAGTTTGCAAACAAGGGCAAGGGCAAACAGTTGGCGGCTAAGCAAGCGCCAAACCAGTTTAAAAAGACTTCTACTCAGGGGAACGCAGCTAGACATCCTGCTCCCCGATGCTCTGGATGCGGGAAGTCACATTTTGGGCCATGTTCTACCAGACAGTTGATATGCTTCCAGTGTGGCAAGGAGGGCCACTACTCCAGAGATTGCCCGACGGCGAGAGTTGCTGCAGTGCAGGCTGTGCCATTACAGATGGTTCCTACTGGGGCACCAGTCGTGCCACCTACTACGGGGCGTGTGTATACTTTGGATCGTCAGCAGTCAGACAGAGCTCTGAACCTGGTCAGAGGTACTGTTACCATTGGGGGTTCAGCTGTTGATGTATTGTTTGATTCCGGGGCAACGCATTCTTTTGTTGCGACCCCTATTGCTGTGGGGCTTGAGTTGCCCAGTGATGTGCTTTCTCCACCGATGCGGGTGACCACCGCCACCGGAGAAAAATGTTTGACCTCCACTGTTCATCGCGATGTAGCTTCAGTGGGATGGCCGTGACTTCTCGGTAGATCTGATAGGATTACCGATGGCCAACCTGGAGATTATTCTGGGCATGGATTGGTTGTCCAGAAACTGTGCATTGATTGATTGATGTGCCAAGAGAGTGGTGATGTCTCCGGGTGGGTCCACGGCCAGTTCCTCACAGTTCATTTCAGTCCTGCAGGCGAGGAGGGCCTTGAGAGCAGGTGTAACACCCACTCTTGTATGCATCCAAGAGGGTTGTTTGCTAAATCGTATTAGAGTTGCTGCGGTATGGAACTCATTTAAAATGTTATCAAATATCATTTAATTTGGAAACTTAAAAAAATCCAGATTTGATTCTTATAAAAACCATTTAAAAAAGTGAAATCGTTATCAATCATAGGAAATTTCAATTATAAAACCCTTTGCTGAATTTTCTATACTTTTCAGAAAACCTTGCTGTCTTATAAAATCTGTATAAAATCGATTTTAGATGCGATAAAAAATATTCCAAGCTTCTGAAAAACTAGACATCCGGGGCATCGCACACATATAAATTATGCATGATTCGGAGGTGAATAGCCCCACGGAACAGGACACGTAAAACACTTGTGAATCCTGTCCGTTTTCTGGAAAACAGGCTGTAAGGCGAAGCTTATAAAATTTTTTACAGATTTCGTATAAAAGTGAAACCTGCACAGTTTGAATGTACATTCCCGGGGCTTCGCGTGCATATAAAATAATAGTAAATCGGAGTTCGTTTGCCCCTTGAAACATGACCCGTAAAGTACCGGTAAAACTGTTAAAAATTCAGCACCTAGTAAAACGTTCAAAAATTCTTTTCGCAATGTTTCCCAAAACAGCCGCTGTTCATAAAAGATCAAAGAAAAATAGAAGATAATAAAGTATACAGTCATTCAAGAGTACCAAAATATTAAGCATTACAGTCATCCAACAATCAAACAGTACAGCAAAAGTCCATGCATCAGCAAGCAACAGCAAACATCACGCCTTCAAATGCTTTTACGTCCTCCTGCCATTTATGAAAATAGCAGCCCCAAAGGGGTGAGAATAATCCCAGTAGTGTGGCAACAAAACCAATAATATAACAACTAGGCACAAAATCATAAACAGTCACTTCAACATATCCTTGTTCCTTTTCCTTTTTCCTTTCATCATATATATATTGCGTATATAACGCCTTTCCTTTGCGCTTTTAGCACCGTCGTGCGCGCACTTCACAGTGGACATCTTATACATGGCACCTGAGCTCGGTGGATTCCAACTGTGGGCCTATGCGGACTGATGCCAAGTGTCCCATATCCTGGTACCTTAGGGATGCCTATATGATGCTTGCTCAAACACATGGTCCTGTACATAACTATTCTAAAATGCAAGGCTTATATGATCTTGGTACATGCATGCCATGCTATGCTTTCACACACAAAGCGTAAAAATAAATGCGGTATGATGTAAGGTGCATGCTTATATACTTGTCATATACGTTATGCTGCCACATAACAACTTTACCTCATAATCATATAGCCATCAAGGCACATTCTTGGCAGTTTTCTTTCATCATAAGGAACATAATACTTTTACGGAGTATGGAGCATCATGTCACAACTTTATACCAGTAGTCAATAGTCACATTAGGTAATATCGCCTGACACTTACCTCGTGTCCATGCAATAAGCAACAACACCAAAATTCAGCTCACTCTATAAGAGCTATGTGCACCTAAATATATATATATATATATATATATATATGTGTGACAAGTCAGAATTGGTTCCATGTTAATCCTATAATTTCCAATTCATTTCCATGATTCCCATTCTTGTATTTTATTTGATTTAGCAAGCACTCAAGATTAATAGTTCATTGCATAACTTTTTATTCCAACCATAGCTAACAAACAAAAAAAATCTTCAAGGCTGCATACTTATAAGCCAATTCGGTCCTGCCCATTAAATTGGGTGCCACACATTTAACAATCTAAATAACCAAATTAATAACCAAGTTAACAATTTTTAAAGAATACCCATGATGCATACCACCCACAGACAACAATTAATCGCCCAAAGTCTCACACATTATAGCAACATGACTAGAGTGGTGTTTACATAATTCATTCTACTAAAGGTTAACCATTAAGAGTTTTCCAGGTCCCCAACACATACACACAGCCTCGGTTATAAGAGCTTAAAATATTCCCTTTACCCAAAATCCTACTCACATCAATTATTAACATTTTAACATATCATCTTCGGTTTTCCTACCAACTAATTTTCTAACTTCTCACCACTTTCTCATTTAAATAATCATATCTACATGGTTTAGATAGATACCACACAGCCTGCCTCCTCTATACAAATTATCTATCACTAGCTACCAATGACAAAATCCTAGGTTCCCACCTTTCCTCACCTAATCCGTTTGCATCTCAACAAGGAAGCATAAAGATTTATGTTCACATGGCAACCTTTGACTTTAAGGTGCACTAAAAGAAATAAGGACAAGGTGTCCACTAACTTCCTCTCGAGTGACAAGGTGCAGGTGCATGAGTGCATAATTTTTCCAAGTCTTCTTTGTCTAGTTAACACCATGTGCGAATGCTATGCCCCCCTCACTTGCATGGCTGAGCAGCAATAATTAAGGGGGCAAAACTGATTGTCTACCACAGCTAAGCAGACCGACAAGGTGGAAAGAAAAGCCAAACAAAACCCAGAACTTAAACAACATGGATACAGCCACATACCAATCAAGGAAGAAGAGAAGAATACAAGAGCTTTGAGCTTACCTTCTTGGCTTCACACTCAGAATTCCAACCGAGCAAAAAGGGACAGCCATTAAGTTTTGTTCTTCACTCCTAGACAGCGCACAAGGGAGCAGAAAATGATGTTGGGTTTGGTCCTAAGCTCTTCACGATAAATCATAGGATGAGAGAAAGGAATGTAAGCTTGTTTTCTAAAACTACTTGCTTGCTGCCACAAGGTCGAATCAGAGTAGGGAAGAAAAATATGCTTAAGCGTCTTGCTATGATCTTAAGGGTTTGAAGGTTTGAAAGGGATAGGAGATGAGTTTCAATATCTTGTGTTTCTTCTTATGGGTACTTATAGCCAAGAGAGGTGGAAAGGAGAGATGAGGTTAGGTGTCTTATGCCCTGCACATGAGTTCGAGGCTGAGAACTAAGGAGAATGACTAGAGTTTCCTTTAAGGTCCCTCCTAAGACTGCTCACGGTCAAAGAAGGATAAGAGTGTGTTTGGAGTTGTTGGTTTCTCTCAATGATGTCCATAGTTCAGGGGAAAAGGAGGAATACAACTTCTGACTTGTCTTCTCAATCAATCAATCACGACTTAGGGAATGAGGGGAGGAGTTAGTTTTTGGTTAGGCAAGTTGAAATCTTAGTCTATAATGACTATACAGTCTGCGCATGGGAAGGTAAGAGAATGGAAACTTGGAAGACTTATTAAAAGCATAACACAAGTCAGAAAGTTGGCTTGAGTCTCCTCTCTTTGGAGCGCGCAAAGAGAAGAATGGGGAGGGTTTTCTGCTCCAATCAAGAGGCATGCATCACAAATGCCTCTAGGATGCGTGTAAAATAATGCTGAACTAAGTCATCAAAAGTGACAAACATCAGCCCTTTATTTCTGCCTAAGGCAGCGCATGCTACAAGGGAAATGATGGCTGAATTGGTTGACAAGCAAAGACGTGATCTGAGGGCTGCAAAGATATCAGAATTCAGTGCATGCGTGATCTGTGTGGGGGCTGTAAAAGTCAGAATCAGAGGATGAGTGATCTGTGTGGGCTGCAAAGTATCTGCAAAATATCAGGATTTGCCATGCCCTATGCGCACAAGGGCTGGAGGGGTTTGATGGTGATAAAGGTGAGTAGCTTTGGTCAAACATGCAGCAAACTTTTTCTCTTCATAGGCTACAAGGGGGCAGCGCTTCAGACTTTGTTAAAGAGTACAAGCAAGCAGAAATCACTCTATCCAATACATCATGCGCAGGGAGGGATAAGGAGTCATGTGAAGAAAGTGCTTTGGGGGGATACATATAGAAGGAAACACACTCAAGGGTCCCACGGTTGATGCAAATTGGCGGTCATGATGTGTAAATACAAGCTGAGTTTTATTTGGACATTAAACACACAATGTAGGATTTGTGTACAGCCCAAAAAAAATGCAAGAAGAGAGGGTTAAGGGGAATTTTGGGTTGCTTAAAGTCATGGGTTCTTGGGCCCAAGTCCTAAATAGAAAATGGGTTCAAAACATAAGTCCAATTGTTTTCTTATTTAGGAATTAATCCAAACCTTCTAATTTTTATGTACCTCTAATTATTTACTAAGGGTTTACTCCTTATATAAAATTAATGGCATACTTTTAAATGAGTACTCCTATAATTCTAAATAAGAGTATGCTTCCTATTAATTTATTCCTATAACTAAAATTTCACATAGGTACTTATCTTCCATGGTAATACCAATAAATCCCCAAATCAAAATTTAATACCGTTCTAGAGCAAACATATATATAATCCGCATATACGTATTCTACCCCATTCCTAATTGCAATTTTAATAGGTTCGTAATTAGATGGGATGTTACAGCAGGGGCATTTGGCTATGTCATGTTGGGAGGATTGGCGAGTGGGACACAGGAGGATCTCACTGGCATTCCTGTGGTGAGGGAATTCCTCGAGGTGTTTCCCGAGGAGATTCCTGAGTTTCCACCGCAGAGGGAGATAGAGTTCTCCATAGATTTATTTCCTGGTGTGGGGCCTATCTCATTAGCTCCATACCGGATGTCGCCACCAGAGTTGGCAGAGCTGAAGAAGCATATTGAGGAGCTTCCAGCGAAAGATTTTATTCGGCCGAGTGTGTCTCCTTGGGGAGCACCAGTCATATTTGTAAAAAAGAAAGATGGGACCATGCGGTTGTGCACCGACTACAGACAGTTGAACAAGGTGACAATCAAGAACAAGTATCCCCTCCCACGCATTGATGATTTGCTGGATCAGCTCAGGGGTGCTTGCGTGTATTCCAAGATTGACCTCCGGTCCGGTTACCATCAGATACGGGTAAAGCCGGAGGATGTTCCAAAGACAGCGTTTCGCTCGAGGTACGGGCATTATGAGTACTTGGTGATCCCGTTTGGACTCACCAATGCACCCGCTGTGTTCATGGACTACATCAACAGGATCTTCCAGCCGTACCTGGATCAGTTTGTGATCGTCTTCATTGACGACATCTTAATTTACTCCAAGACGGAGGAGGAGCATGCTGAGCACTTGAAGATTGTTTTGCAAGTGTTGAAAGAGAAAAAGCTATATGCTAAGTCGTCAAAATGTGAGTTTTGGCTCAAGGCGGTGAAATTTCTGAGTCATGTGATTTCCGCTGATGGAGTTGCAGTTGATCCTAACAAGATTGAGGCCGTGATGGACTGGGAGAAGCCCAAGACGGTTACAGAAGTGAGAAGCTTCTTGGGTTTGGCAGGGTACTATAGGAGGTTCATAGAGGGATTTTCCAAGATGGTGCTACCGATGACTCGCCTTACCCGAAAGAAGACTCCATTCGTGTGGACACATGAGTGTGAGGAGTGCTTCCAGGAGTTGAAGGAGAGACTGACTACTGCTCCTGTGTTAGTCCTTCCTGATCCTGCGGAACAGTTTGAGTTATACTGCGATGCCTCTGGAAAGGGGCTAGGCTGTGTGTTGATGCAGAAAGGGAAAGCTGTTGCCTATGCTTCAAGACAGTTGAAACCTCATGAGGAGAACTACCCGACTCACGACTTGGAGTTGGCAGCCATTGTTTTTGCTTTCAAGATTTGGAGGCATTACCTGTTTGGCATGAAGTTTGCTGTATTCAGTGATCACAAGAGCCTAAAGTATCTGTTTGACCAGAAGGAGTTGAACATGAGACAACGTAGATGGATGGAGTTCTTGAAAGACTACGACTTTGAGCTCAGGTATCATCCAGGCAAGGCCAATGTGGTAGCCGATGCTTTGAGTCGGAAATCCGTGAGCTTATCCAGCTTGATGATGAGCGACTACGAGGTAATTGAAAAGTTCAGAGACTTGAGAGTGAACTCCTTGTTTGGGGGCGCACTGCTTGAAATGGAAACAACAGAGGTAATTAATGAGCTGATGGAAAAGATTAAAGAGGCGCAAGTGCAGAGAGAGTGCCTTGATTACGTGAAGAACCAGGACGGTGTGTCTTGGAACGAGGATGGTTTATTGTTGTTCCAGAAGAGGATTGTTATTCCTCAAGGGCCATTGACCGAAGAGGTTATGGCAGAGGCTCATAAGGGCCGGTTCACTATCCACCCTGGTGCCACAAAAATGTACCAGGACTTAAAGAGAAATTTTTGGTGGCCGGGCATGAAGAAGGACATAGCGGTCTACGTGTCCAAATGCCTTATATGTCAGAAAGTAAAGATTGAGCACCAGAAACCGTCTGGTAAACTTCAACCTCTTGAAATTCCACAGTGGAAGTGGGAGAGTATTTCCATGGACTTCGTGGTGGGATTGCCTAGAACTCAGGCTGGTTGTGACTCTATTTGGGTCATAGTGGACAGATTGACCAAGTCTGCCCATTTTCTTCCAGTGAAGGTGAGCTTCACTACAGAGCAGTTGGCCAAACTATATGTCCGTGAGATTGTGAGGCTTCACGGGGTGCCCGAGAGTATCATCAGTGATAGGGACCCGAAGTTCACATCTCGGTTCTGGGAGGCGCTGCAGGAGGCTTTTGGTACGCAGTTGAGATTGAGTACCGCCTATCACCCTCAGACTGATGGACAGACTGAGCGGACCATCCAGACATTGGAGGACATGTTGAGAGCTTGCACGTTGGAGCAGGGTTCTGCATGGGATAGGTACCTTCCGTTGGTAGAATTCTCATACAACAACAGTTTTCATGCTAGTCTGAGCATGGCACCCTACGAGGCGCTGTATGGTAGGAGGTGTCGGACTCCTACCTGCTGGTCTGAGGTTGGAGATAAAGAGCTGTTTGGCTTGGACTTTGTCCAAGATACTACCCAGCAGATCCAGATGATCAGGGAAAATTTGAAGCAGGCACAGAATCGCCAGAAAAGCTACTATGATGTCAAGCATCGACCACTGGAGTTCAGTGAGGGTGAGCACGTGTTTGTGAAACTTTCACCTGTCACCGGTGTTGGACGGGCACTTGGAGTGAGGAAGTTGAGCCCTCGGTTCATTGGGCCCTACCAGATCCTTGGTAGAGTAGGACCTATTGCCTATCGACTCGCCTTGCCTCCGAACCTAGCCAACATCCACGACGTGTTTCACGTGTCTCAGCTTCGGAGGTACATAGCAGATCCTTCGCACGTGGTGCAGCCGGATGATGTGGAGGTTCGGGAGAACCTAAAGACTCTCGTCGGACCACTCAAGATCCTCGATCGAGGCGAGAAACAGCTTAGAAGCAAGATCATTCCGATGGTCAATGTGCAGTGGACTGGGCGTAGTCCCGAGGAGTGCACGTGGGAGCGAGAGGATGAGCTTCTCCGACAGTATCCCGACTTTCGAGACAGGTATGTTTCTGATTTTGAGGACAAAATCCTTAAAAAGGTGGGGTGAATGTAAGAACCCGCACCGCTAATTAAGGTAATTAGTGAATTAATTATGATAATTAGAAAATGATTCCATAATTGACCTTAATAATTATTATTGGGCTTAAATAATTATACTGAGTGAGTAAAAATGCTGAAAGTCTCTTTTCGGAAGAAAAGCGCAGATACCGGTTCTGCTACCCGGTATAAATGCGTACCGGAAAAGTATCCCGGAAAATTATAACGAATGCATGATAATTACTAGAATATTATGTAGGACTTGTAAAACAAGTTTCAAGTCAAAATAATGTAATCTGATGCCAGAACTGATACTGGCTATGGAAAAGCGCGTACCGGAAAGGTGCTCCGAAAAATAAAATAAAAATATGACAAAATTAGAAAAATGTGTAGGTCTAGATTCCAAAGTTTGGGATCAGGATCTTTTGCGTTGCTATTAAGGCTAATACTGCGTGATAGGTGACAAATGGCCTATATATTCATTAGTTGGCTCTAAACCCTAGATAACTAACTTATGCTACGTGAGTTTTTGGTGGAGGCTGAGCATATTTTCTGCTCCTTGCTCTCTTCTCCATTCCTTGAGCCATGTTGCCACTTTTATTGAATCTCTTCACCTTTCCTCCTTGTAAACACTTGTGGGGTGAGAGGTAACATTTCCTTGGTGATTCAGTTACTGTGTGTGAGGGTGGTGGGCTGAGTTGGTGAGCTTGAGTGGCTTAAACCTTTTGGCTTGGCATTGGTGGTGCCAAGGAGCCATCTTGTGGTGCAAGAACCCACCTTGGAGGTGCCATTTTCGTGCTCCTACTTGGTCTGAGCTTGAGGAGCTGTTGGTGAGCTCCAAGTGTCCTCATTCCTCTGTTTTTGAGTTTTGGTAAGTTATACCATCTATGATCATGGGTTTAAAGGCTTAAAAATGGAACCTTGATGCATGTATTTAACTAAGTTGATAACTTAAGGGTGGGGTAGGTTAAACACACCTAGAAATGCATGTTTAAGTGCCTTTAAAAAGTTGAACCTTTGGACCGGATATTCACGAAATGCAGAAACCGCATTCTGTCGTGAGATATCCGGATATTGTCGGGCAGATATCCGGATATCAGTATCCGGATATGGGGACAGCAACGAACCTGTTTCGGTAAAAATTCGATATCTTGAGCTACAGAGCTCCAAATCGAGTGCCGTTTGGACCTATGTGTAGCTAACACATAAGGCTATAAACCTGTAAAATTTCGTAGCCATTGGATAAGTGGTTTGATCTCAGTGTTAGTTTAAAGTCGTGTCTTGGTGGCTGGAAATTCAGTTGGCAGCAGTCACTTTGCGAAAATCATAACCGGAGTTATACAACTCCGATTGAGACATAAGATATGTCGTTGGAAAGCTTGTGAGGTCTAGTTTAACATATTAAAATCTCAGAATTTTTGGTAAAGAATTACAACTGCAGTTTTAATAAAATGGAACCTTGGGAGTGATATCTCGCGAAATGCAGAAACTGCACTCTGTCACGAGATATCCGGATATGATATTCGGATATTGGTATCCGGATATGGGCTTGGAGATATCCGGATATGGATATCCGGATATGCCCCCGACATATATCCGGATATTCTGGGTTTTCGAAGAACAGTGAGGTACTGTTCATACACATCGGAGTTATGGGTTTGTGGACCCTATTTTGATGGAGTTGAACTTCTGTAAATACTTAATTAAGTCAGAATCAAGGGACTAAGGGCTTGTGGCTTGGTGGGAAGCCTTAAGACGTAAAACATAACAAAGAAACGTAGTCTTTATGTTTATGCGTACGAGCTATGTTATTGACATGATCGCTGGTCTAAATCAGATTGTGATTTCTGCTGTGTTGGACCTTGAGCGGTGAGGACTCTTGGCTTGGATTGATTGCTTGCAAGGTAAGCTTTCGTGTCCTCGGTTTAGCCATTTTGTGGTTCCACCATGTCCCATGGGGATGTGGTTTATGCATGTTGTGTTACATGCTTTGATGTTTTGGAAATGCTGTTGAGCTATTATATGCAATGTGCTTTTATGATATGCATGTGGTGTCCACCTATACGGTAAGCCTGAGTATGTAGCACATACAAGATGGTGAGGCTGTGGGTGAGGTGCAAGCGGTGTTCCTTGTACTCATGTGGGTTTAGACGTATTCCTGCATTTCTCTGGCCAGTAGATTTGATAAACACACATGGCATGATTATTTGCTGCATCGCATAGTTTTGGAACTTATATTGTAAATACTGTTTTTGAACTTATATTACACATGTAAGTGAGCTTGGGGTGGAAGATCCTTGAGGACCCCTTGTCTTACTGAGATTTCTTGTCTAGAGATCTCACCCCACGTTTGGGGACGCTTATTTCAGGATCAGGTAATGTTGAGGGCTCAGGTGGCAGGAGGCCAGAGCTGAGTTAGGCTTATCTGTGTTTTGCTGACATGATGGATGCTGATTATTTGACTGCTGTTTATGTTTTCTGTTAAGTTTATGTTGAGACGATTGTTGGGCATTGTGCCTTATTTGGTGAGCATGGGATTTGTCCATGCCACATGGTTTGTTATTGTCTTTTATTTGAATTTCTAATTAAAGTATCAGGATTTTGACCCAGGCTATGTGTTGTAGTCCTGTGTCTTTAGATACTCACATTATATTTATCTATGAGGTATTTCAATTAGTTGTCTTGCAATTTACATACAGGCAGTATTTTATGAAATTGATTAAGTAATCAAGTTGGCTAAGGTTAATGACGTCATAATTGAATTAAAGAAAAAGTTATTCCGCATTTTAATTAAGCGTGGCTTAATACGATAGTATGTTAACAATCCGGGTTAACACGGGCTGTTACAGAACCGAACCGGATTTTTTGAAAAACCGAACCGAATTGGTTTAAATGGTTAGGTTCGAAAGTGGTTCGGTTCGGTTCGGAATCAGTTTGGAAGTGGTTCGGAACCGGTTCGAGTCGACCCTCTTTTGAAAATAAAAAAATATTATAAATTTAAAAAATAAAGTTATAAAAATTAATTTGGTTTGGTTTGAAATTGTTCGGTTCAGTTCGGAAACTGTTCGGTTATTAAACTGGTTCTAAAAACTGGTTCAGTTCTTAAACCGGTTCTAAAAACCGGTTCGGTTCATAAACCGGTTCTTTAAAAACCGGTTCGGTTCATGAACTAGTTTTTTAAAACCGGTTATTTTATGGAGAGGTTCGGTTCGGTTCATGGTTCGACCCACTTTTTTGGTTATTTTGCACACCCCTAAATGCAAGTAGTAACATCACTGCAATTCTTAATATCAGTAATAAATTTCCTTTCTATATCTTTTAGAAAATCATTTTCAAAAGAATATGAGGATTGGCTGGACAACTGAGTCAACCTTTGACTACTTTCTATCGGATCACCCGAAAGCCTGAAATATAAACATATATCAAAGAATTAGTACATACAGCAAAATCAATGCCTCCTAAAAAATACTGCAGCACACCTTTTTTGAACTCTACAATCTCAGGCACATTGAAATCAAAAATTATTTTCATCGTATACTTTGTATTAGCTATTCCATTTTTCACTACAAAATTTGTAAAAAATATACAAAATAAATAAAAAGAAGAAAGAAAACAGTAAAACAAAAAAAAAATCGAGAAATACAATACTAAAAAGAAGAATACCCCTAAAACCCTTTATCCTTGCAAGCTGAAGTATTATAACATTTTGGGGACTCTGATTCTTTGCTAAGAAAGATTGGACCTCATCTACGTAGGACTCCCACAAAGTGCAATCAAGTTTCTGACCCCTATTATGTTAGTGTAACAAAAGAGATATAAGAAATCATGCAAACTTTCAATGTTGAAAAACAAGTAAGAAATTAAGTACAAAACATCAGAAATATACATAACATAAATACCTCAGGTTGTCAAGCTCCACGACAACCATTCTTGTTTTCCTACCAGAGATGACATGTTCACGGACTTCCCCAATTCCAGACATCAAACCAATAACGTCTACAGAATAAGTAACATGGATTCAGCCTCATGTCCTATATAAAAAATCATAAATGAAAATGAATAACACCATAGACCAAAATAATCACCTATTAAATACAGGGAGTCAGACGATTCCTTCTCAATAACGTCAAATTAAGCAAAATCAAAACCGTGCGCAGGAATAGTAGCATCAACAATGGATTTCACATCCGTCCTCAAGTTGAAAGCCAGACGATATTCATGCCGTGTTGGCCTGAAATTACCACTATTCAACCTAACTCCAAATTTTTTTATAAAATAAGCATCTCCCTCGCGAATTTTCTTTCGAACCTGCAAAGAACCCTTTGTCGTAGCATGGGTCCTTCCACCCTATAAAATGAAAACATGTACTATATCAATCAAAAAAATGACAATGTAGCTGCCGAAAAGAAAAAGACGATAAAAAAATGACATTACTTGTTCATCTAACAAAACCATATCAACATTGTCATCAAAATCTTTTGGATTAAAATTGGCAACCTTCCAACACCTAACCACGCGCACTTTAATCCTCCAGTCTTCTCTGTAGGATTAAGATCCTTTATGAAATCGTATTTCAAATACATTATATTGAACGATACAATCAGAGGAGAAGAAGAGAAACAGACCAAAGAAGATGAATAGAACCAGAGGAGAAGAAGAGAAACAGACCAAAGAAGATGAAAATTTATCCTCGTAGTGATGCAGACCAAAAGGCAATTTGCAGCACAATATTTCATTTTTATACATAACAATTACCCATGCAATCAATACATCCGCTCCATTTAAATCATTGTATAAATTTTAAATTTTTCCCACCCATTTCAAATTTAAATTTCGAATTGAGAATTAAGAAGGTCATTATACGGTTATCTGCCACCAAGTATTTTATAATTTTAGAGACTCTCCCTCCTTTTTAGAATTTTTTATTTATGAAATTAAATTTTTCCAAAAGAAGTAACTTTTCAAACTATCCTCGTATTTCCAAAAAAAAAAAAACTATCCTCTAGTGTGAACACAAAGTTGAGAATGAAGGAGAAAGCGACACGTTAGCAAACTTTCCAAAGTTATATATATATATATATATATATATATATATATATATATAAAGACATGAGATGATTCATTTTATGTGGCATGAAATTTGTTCTAGAGTAATATATTAAGGCCCACATTTAAAGTCTCAATCACGAAGAAATCTTCAAGATGATATCTCAATCAACAAAGGTTGCCCGTGCTCGTCTATTCTTTTGCAAATTGATCTCAAGCCAATAGGGAGACCTTGCTGCCTCATCACTTGTAGGCAACAATCGGGGCATCCCTCAAAGTCTCAATCACGAAGAAATCTTCAAGATGATATCCCAATCGACACAGGTTTCTCATGCTCTTCTGTTCTTTTGCAAATTGATCTCAAGCCAATAGGGAGACCTTGCTGCCTCATCACTTGTAGGCAACAATCGGGGCATCCCTCAAAGTTGATCATTCCCCAACTATAAATACAAATGCGCTAAATAAAGTTACACACCTTCTACATATTAAAATCTGCTTACATGAAGTTTGACTTGAACGTTGAAGTGTATTATAGGTATAACCTCCACCTTGTTATATTAAAGATTCATGGATTGAAACTGCATTAAATCACACTAGTAAAGAAGTTTCATCAATTATGGTCAACCAAGGTAAAACCTTATCAAGATCATATAGGATGATCTCATTCAATTCATAATTAAATCAACGGCTATCTAAACTACATTAGGATATAGAATGAACAAAAGATATAAAGGTTGATTTATCTATAGATCATTGAGAATAAGACCTCATTTCACGGAAAACAATTCATTTCTCCTTGAGCTACTTTAGAAAATGAGATCGACATCAACAATTGCAAGATTAACTTCAGAACCATTTGCAAGATGCGACAACAGCCAATGAAACATCCAGAAAAATGTGGTAATTTGTTTGGATGAAGCCATGTTAGAAAAACTAAAGATCACGTGTAAGGATAAGATTGCAATAACCAGCTTTAATAATTTATAAAAAAATTGAAATAGTTCCGAATAAATGTCTATATGATTTAATGTTGTTTTACGAGTCTGTTTTTTTTTTTTTTTTTTTGGTAAACTTGTTTTACGAGTCTTTTATGCATTATTTAAATGTAAAAACTATTATGGAACACTAAAATTAAGTTTAAAATTAGCTTAATATCTGAGCTATATATCTACTACTGCTATAAAAGAGATCCTCAGTCTGGTTTCAATTCCTTTTTTTCAAAAATTAGCACTTCTAATTAGTCATTCGGTGACTTGATTTAAAATGTAAAAGGATAAAATTATAAATATTTTATCAATTATATAAAAATTTAAAGATAAAATTAAAAAATAAACTTATGATTGTTTTATTAACTATAAATATGTTTATCTTTATATCCTTATAAATGATACTCCTTAAATTTCTTTTATTAACTATAAATATGATTATCGAATAACGTTATATCCTTATAAACTTGGGGAAGGATATTGTAACGACCAAGTTGTGTTACTGTCATGTTACTACCAATCAATCTCATCGTTAAATCGATTATGTTGATCCAACGGTTATATTTATTTTCATCTTTGTATGGTTATGATTTCCCATATTTAAAGTGAAAGCATTAAATATGGGAAATCATAACCATACAAAGGTGGAAATAAATATAAAGTATTAAATTTGGAAAATCATGACCATACAAAGATGGAAATAAATATACCGTTGGATCAACATAATCAATCTAACGGTAAGATTGATTGGTAGTAACATGATAGTAACACAATTTGGTTGTTACAATATCCTTCCCCTATAAACTTATACAATAATCTCTAAATTGTTCGTCTTCTCACTTTGTATTATAATCTAATAAAAAAATTTGTTCAATTTATTTTTTTATCCAAACTAATTTAGTCTAAGTTGGAGCATTGCGGACCAATATTAGAGATGATTATTCCTAATACTATTTTCTTCACCTCTTAATTAAAATAAATAATTTTATTATCATTTCAACTAATAGTTACTCCTAACATTTTTTTATACAAGTGAGAATCGAACACATAATTTAATACACCTACCTAAATCCCTTACCACTAAACCAAACTTAATGGCTTAACATTTCTTTTTAGCAAACGCAGTTATTTTTGCATGAAGATTATGTAGAACCGATGCACTCTACATAAAGAATATAAGGTTCAACGATTTTGATGATAACAAACAAGTATAGAAAGAAAGCTTTAAAGTGCAACCATAGAAAAAAGTCTAAAGAAGATCAAGATTTAAGCTTCAAGAGAAGACTCTAAGTTCAAGAAATCTCAAAGTAATATATCTTAGGACTTAGGATTATTTGAAAGGGAAATTAATTTCTTACGTGAACGAAGTTCAAAGTATTTTTCAAGTACATGCATTAAATCATCGTTTGACATTTAAATTCAGTCCTAGCATGAAAATCTTTTTTTAAAAATGTTTATCAAATGTTGAAAAGTATTTGAAACTGATTTAAATCAAGAGAAAATCATTTTGGTGCGAAATCCAACCTTTCAACATGTTGGTAATCGATTACCTAAGCAATGGTAATCGACTATTACCCTTGCAATGGTAATCGATTACCCAAGCAATGGTAATCGATTACTCTTGCAATGTAATCAATTACTCACCCAATGGTAATCGATTACCCACTGTGCAGAAGACAAAATAACAGCTATAAAACGGTTACACCCATGGAGGCCTCTATAAATAGAGATTATCGTTCCATTGATTGGACAACTCTTCTTGATCATTATTACTCCTTTAGATCATACTACTTTCTTTATTCTTGTCTTCTTGATCATAAATTCTCTTTGAACTTTATTCTTGTGAGAGTGTCAACACTCATAGCTCTTCAACTTGTATAATCTGTACTTTAAGAGTACTTAGCCACTGTTAAACACCTTCATTTGATTTCTTGAATAGTTAGGGGAGTGAACCCTTTACTCTTGAGAGGTCACCAAATTCCTAAGAAAATTTGGAGTGAAAAATTGTAAGGCATCAAAGGTCCGAAGTCTTGAAAGGTTGTAGTGGTTTTCAAGCACCCTCAAGCTTGATAGTTAGTGAAAAAGTTTGATCGAGCGGCTTCGGTCTGGACGTAGGTCATTGATATGCGTCTAGCATATGATGCTTTCTAACTTAAAAGAAGCAAGGAATTAATCATAAATGTGAGAAAATAAGTCATAGATGCAAGAAATATTGATTATTCCTTCTCAATCATTATCTCACTCAATTTATGTGTTTTGATAGCAGGAAACACCAAAAAAGAAGTGAATGAGAGAAGTGAAGTTTTCTAGCTGGCGCAATTTACGCGGGACTTGGCGCAAATTGCGCCATTTGATCCATTTCATCCGTGCATCTTGGCGCAAAATGTGCTGGCAGTGGCACAAAATGCGCAGGCTTGGCGCAAAGTGCGCCATTTGACAGATTCAGCTCTGTTTTCCCGTGCAAATTGCGCGGGGGTTGGTGCAAAGTGCGTGGGCGATAATTTTTCTGATGTGAATTACATAAAAAGGCCCAATAGGAGGGAAAGTGAGATTAGTTTTTCCTAAAGGTTAATATGATTTTTGACAACAAGGAAGAGAAAAACAACAAAGAGAGGGAGAATTCTTGGGAGCTTCTTGGAGTTTCAAAGATTCAAACGATCAAGACGGAAGATCTTCATCTTCTTTTTCTTCTTTAGGTTCTGAATTTTATTTTCTTTTATGTTTACTTTGTTAGACATGAATATGTCTGGCTACTTTTATTATTGTGGTAAGGGTCACAACCCTTGATGTAAACCCCTTGTAGTTTGGTTGAATTTTATGTTTATCTATTTAAATTGAATTTATCTTGCCTTGTTCTTCATTCTACAATTCTTTTGGAACCGATCAATCTATTAGGATTGCGAGGGTTAGGGTTTTCAATAGGGATATTGGGATTCTAATACCTGACAAAAGGTAAGATAATTGTTCGTGTACGCTCTAGGGATAGGCTACATGAATAGCAAACGTTAAAGATTCATTGATTCTAGGGTTTAACTTGAAAAGGGATTTCTAAGGGATTAGGATTATAATAAGGTTAATACGGTTAAAATCACTAAGGAATTAGGGTTTAACTAATCATATAAAAGATGATGAATCGTTTGATCAATTGAATAAGTAAACGTAAATGTAATCCAAGTTGCAAGGTGGGGATCGTAAAGGTGTTTGTTTCTCTTTACCGCAATATTTTCTCACATATTTCTCAACCTTTAATCTTGTGTTCACGAGTTTCTAAACGAACTTTTGAATCATTTACATTTTCTTGAATTGTTCTCAATTATTTCACAAACCACAATTGTTCTTTAACCATTTTTATTAATCCAACAAGAGAGGAATAGTTATAATAATTTTGGTGCCTCAATCCTCGTGGAGATGATACTTTACTCATCATTTTTATTACTTGGAATGATCGGTACACTTGAATACGCCAAGTTTTTGGCGCCATTGCTGGGGATTGAATACGCCAAGTTTATTAATAACTTTTGATTTTCTTGATTGGATTTTGTGTTACTAATTTGTTTGCTTTAGTTTATGCATGGTACAGTTGATCCTAGAAATTTGATCTACGATCCAGAGATAGAAAGAACTGCAAGAAGATTAAGGCAACTTACCAAGTAGAAGAAGCAAGCAGAAAATTTTACTTCACACTCCGAGGTAGAATCAGAGATGCCCGCTCACAATCCACCACCACCGGAGGAGGAATTGATGGAGTCAATCTTAGCTCCATTGTTCACAAGGCCAAATTCTAGCATCATCCGACCACCAATCAACGCCAATAATTTTGATATTCAGCCAGCACTGATGTCCTTGGTGGAGAAAAATCCATTTGGCGGGGAAGATTATGAAGACCCCATGATTTCATGGACAGATTACGGCAAAATACAACAACATTATTGTAAAAAAATAAGAATTGATCAACTTCACGCCCAACATGACATGATTATTTTTTCCATAATTATTTCAAAGCAACAATTATTCAAAACGTCAGAGATTTGCACTGGTCAAGAGTTAAACTCAAATATTATCAGAGATAAGACAATGGAATACAAAGAAAATCTCTCGAGAAAAAAACAATAAAATTAAACGCCTCTCATCGTGATTGTACAAAAAAAATTAATCTCAGCAAATGCAATACAATAATCACATTTAGGAGAATCACCATCATCAAACATGTTCATCTCAAAAGTTGACAGTTCCTTTGAAACCCCTTCAGAAGTGCATGACTGAGAACAACTCAAAGAAAAATCTGGATTTATTGGCACTTCTTTACGATCCCACATCCTTTGGATGAAACATTTCACACGCAATCTGCAATTTTCCAAGTCAGTGGATGCTTTTATAGAACGAAAAATATCAAATCCAAAATTTCTTTGGTAATGATCTTTACTGATGGGACGTAAATTCATTCCCATCTAAGCCCATTTTGATGGCAAAATACCTCACGTTCCCTCATCTGATGAGCAACTTCAGCATGAAAATCACTTTTTTACACATTTGTGACAAAAAAATAGTGGGGAACGGATGGTAACGTACTCCTTTAAAATATATTAAAAGGGGAACGGACTGAGACGCATTTAATGCACCTGCTTCACTCATTTAATGCCTCTGTACACTTTGCAGGTGACGTAGGATTAAAGTCTTCTAAAAGCAGAGGCGGTGCACCAACTGAGCAGCTGGAAACGTGAAGAGCAGAGAACCAAGAGTTCTCATTGGCTAAAAAGGAAAGCAAAGCATGGGAAGGTCTGCAAATAACAGCTAATCATCACCAAACCTTGTTCCATCTAGCAATCTGCGCAATCTTCACACTCTACTGCCACCGTCCCATCCCCTCATTCAAGCAACTAGCTCCAAAGGATTTACAACCTTGCCACTCCTCTTCCAACTATAAATAGGACCACCCTCACACAAAACATCATCGAATCCTGGAGGGTTTGAAGTCCGAAAGGAAGAGATCACCTAGTAGTAGTAGTTAGTAACTTAGTTTTATTTTAAAAGTTGTAACTGTAGTTAAGTGACAACCCATCTTCTTTCCTTTGTATCAACCCTTAAGACTCCTCGTGAGCATCAACCCATCTTTCTCCATTTTCTGTTTCTTTCTGTAAACTGTCTTTTAAATTAATATAAGTGTTTTTCTCTTCGTTCCATTCGTAATCTCTTAACTGAATCTCAGGTCTATGGGATTTCAGTTTGGAGTAATTATGTTTAAATTATCAGCCATGAGCTGAGCTATCTGTGGAACGGGTAAACTGTGAAACTCTTAAAGAACTGTTTTTGAAACTCTTGACTGAAGCTTTTTGTATTTCTTTGGTTAAGTAAGCTATATTCATTGTGCACCAATGGAAATTGGGCACATACTGAGAAAGGAACTTCCATAGGTAAGGGATTTCAGACAGCTTAGTCATTGGGGGAAGGTAGTGTCATGGCAAAAACACTACTGGTCACCTTAGGAATAAGGGGCCAACTCGTCCATTTTAAGGTTCTGTACTAAGTACCTATTGGAGTCAAGGGAGCCATAGGAATATGGAAACTTGTGAGCTATCTAGTCCATGAGCTGAGGAATCAGAGTTGGCAGGCAAAGAAACTGGGACAAAGTCAAAAAGTGCTAAGTCTTGAGCAGAGAAAATAGCCCCTTTAAGAGTGGAGCAATGAATCCGTTCCTTCTGTTAAACTGTTAGCAAATTAAACTCATTAATTAATTCATAATAAATGATAACCGTTGATTGACGGAAATCAACGGTGATAAGATATGGTTGTAAGAGATTGTAAAAAAAAGGTTGTAACTATAATCTTTCCCATATTATAATATCTTTTTAAAAAAATGTAAGGATGCACTTAATTAGGCTATTTCACCCTTTTGCCTCTTATTAATTATTTAATAATCATTTTGCCCCTGATCACAAACTATCTATCAATCTATCCCTCTTTAATCGATTAAATTGAATATTTAATAGATTAAATGGTCAAATGAAGATTTAATCGATTAAATCTTCAACTTAATCGATTAAATTTTCCTCTTTATCATAAGAAATAGGGAGATTTAATCGACTAAATAGGGAGATTTAATCGATTAAATCTTCAAGTCAACGATTTTTTGCCTATTTTGAGTATTTAGTTGATTAAATTTTTGGCTTAATCGACTAAAGAGGGGCAGATTGGTAGATAGTTCTGAGTGGGGTAAAATGGTTATTAAATAATTAATTAGGGGCTAAATGGTGAAAATGCCCACTTAATTATGTTAACTTGAGTGATGATTTGGATGATTAACGTTTCTGTGTATCTAAATACAATCCTTAATTCTCCTCAAATTAATATTCAATTTTTGTTATTATACATTAATATATGTTTCCTTTGTTGGCTTCACTAACACTCTGATTTGTGGCCTTTTGACCATAGTAATTTGATTTTTAAAAAATTTGACCGGAATAATTTCTTGGTCAAACAAAATACCAATATAATGCATAAAGACGTGTTTGTTGAGGAACCGTATTAAGGCGCGTCATAACAAGAAACGCGTTCCTTGTATTATGAAACCCGCGTGAGAATGAGAGCTGCATTTAATGGCCTTGGACGCGGCACACATGCAACCGCGTAACCTGCGTTCCTTGTATTATGAAAGCCGCGTGAGAATGAGAGCTGCATTTAATGGGCTTGGACGCGGCACACATGCAACCGCGTAACCCCTGTCCGGACACGTCTCGTCAGCCTGAAACGCGGTCCTCTCCCTGCCGTGTTTTTAAAGGAGCCACACCACTACAAACCCACCCCTCCAGCAGCTTAACACCACTACAGTATATTTTCTATTGTGTCAGAAGTTAAAACTGCATATGCACTTCTTGTAAATAAGTGCTTCCTCCATGGTTCTCAATAATGAAAACTGAATACATTTTCTTTTATATTTAACTATTTATAATTCCGTGAATTTGACACTTTCCAACTCAATACGACTTTGCAAAACTAGTACAAAACAATAACGAAATTGCTTACTTTAAAGCTGATATTGTAAGCAGTGAACTTAGAAGCAAAGATGGCAAACTAGTAGCTATAGGAACTTAGAAGTAGTAAAAAAGTTCAAATAGTCAAAGAACCCACTTGATTCAATAGCAATCATCGTCAAATTTCATGAAATCCTTGCACCCAATATCCAAAAAAGAAAATCACTTTTTTCTTAAGTTGTTTAACATTTTTGGCATTAGATTGTTCTCTGGTTAATTTTGCATTCTTTGAAGTGCATATGCAGTTTTAACTTCTGACACAATAGAAAATATATTGGGATCAATCTCACCCGTACAAAAGAGAAAACAAAATTTCACTCTCACACGACCACCACGTTTCTTAAGCTTCAGTGCATTTGTTTATTGGAGAAAGAAATTTTGCTCTCATACAACAGCATGCAATATCGACGACAATGGAGATTGTTAAGCTAATGGAGGGGTGGGTTTGTAGTGGTGTAGCTCCTTTCAAAACGCGGTAGGGAGAGGACCGCGTTTCAGGTTGACGAGACTTTTTCGGACAGGGGTTGTGTCAAGTCCGACTTGACATCATTGATACACGGTTGCATGTGTGCCGCGTCCAAGCCCATTAAATGCAGCTCTCATTCTCACATGACGGTGGGTTTCATAATACAAGGAACGCGTTTCTTGTTATGACGCGTCTTAATATGGTTCCTCAACAAACATGTCGTTATGCATTATATTGATATTTTGTTTGACCAAGAAATTATTTTGACCAAATTTTTTAAAAATCAAATTACTATGGTCAAAAGGCCCTGATTCGTTTGTTCCCTCACATGCCAGCTAGCGAATCAATCTAGAGTCTACACATCACTTGTGTCACTGTCAATAGCTGGCTTTACAATAAGCGTTTATTTCATAATGCTGTCTTTTTTACTCTTTTGTAATTAGGTACGTGAATGAAGATTATTGGCTCCTAATTTAGAAAATGATAACTCTCTTCTTTAAAGATGACATTTTACATTCACATCAATCATTCTGGTAGTGGCGGAGCAGCTCCAACGGGAGATTGGGTCAAAAAATTATATGTGTAATTATATTTTTTATTTTAATTAGTTCATATAATAATATATTTAAATTATATTAAATACAAAACACTTGAGCAGGAAGTATAAAAAAAAGAATTATAATTTTATTAAATATTCTTGAATTTTATTGAATATATTTTAGTGAAAACTTCAAAAAAAATCCCTATTAGTTTTCTTAATTATTACTTACTCCCTCACAAATTTTTTGAATCATTTACATCCTTATTTAGATTTTTTTTATCACTTACCCTGACTTAAAGTTTTTTTATCATTTACCCCCTAAGTTAGGGGGTAAATGATAAAAAAAATTTAAGTCAGCGGTTAAATGATTCAAAATTTTGGAGAGAAAATGATTATGAAGAAAGTTATAGGTTTTTTTTTTAAGTTTTCTCTATATTTTAATTTTTGTTTATACAAATGGAAATGGAACACATAACTTAATATAACTTACCCAAATCTCTCACCAAATATATTTTTATTTTTTGATAGGGCCCAATTATAAATTTTAGCCCGGGCCAAATTACCATTTTAGACTGGGCCAAATTATAATTAATTATATAATTATACATGATAAATACAATTTGTTAAAATTTAGCCCGGGCCGAGGCCACACCCAGGTATAACGTGGCTCCGCCACTGCATTCCGGTGGCCGAGGTGGGTTTAAATTTGAGTCCGGATCAAAAAATTATACGTGTATTTATTTTTTAAAATATATTTAAAATTAGGAATGATCTATTTATAAATTTTTTTACAAATTTTTTTAAATTATACTACATACTCTCGGAAATACATAATGTAACTTTATGTGCTTTCAGAGTACAAAATGTAAATTTGTAAATAAAATTTTTGTAAATATAACCCTCCCCATTTAAATTATATTAAATACAGAGCACATGAGCAGACAATACCAAAAAGAATTATAATTTTATTAAATATTTTTTAATTTTACTAAAAATATTTTTTTTATACAAGTGGAAATTGAACACATAACTCAATACAACTTACCCAATTCTCTTATTAAAAGTATTTTAAGCTTTAAATATGGTCAAATTATAAATTGTAGCCCGGGCCAAATTATATATAACCATACAATTATATATAATTTTGTTAAAATTTAACCCGGGTCAAGATCACACTAACAATAGACGTGGCTCCGCTGAATCTCTCATATCAATTTCGTCCTTGCAAATAAAATTAAAAAGCATGATAATGGTAACAATATCATAAACTTCAATGTCATATGACAACTATTTTTCACTAAAATTTACTTACGCGGATATCTGTTTATTCACGTGGCCCCCACAAACACTAATGCCAATCAAATACTGGGATATGGACTTTATTCTTATCCCGCAATCAATGTAGGCATCAATGGACGACTCGGATTAAAGTTTGAGGCAGTGGCACTCACCGATCAACGCCAGCTGTCCCATGATGCGTTGGATCCCACTAGGCCTCGTGGTTTTTCTCTTCTTATATAGGTTCTTGTACCTCGTTTCAAATTCAAGTTTCTTTGTCTTTCTCTCTATTTCTATCTTCAAGAGTTTTATTTTATCTCTATGGCTGCTATGGCTGGCTTTGAACTGCAGATGAAGGAGAGAGCCAAGGAGCTCAAGATTTTGATCAAGAAAGGAGTGAAGATTGTGGGAGATTCATGCAAGAAGGGATGGAACAAAGTCAAACATATCAAACGCTGATTGTAGGCAATTTCATGGCCTTTTTTTTTTTTTCAAATTCAGTTGATTTGTTTTTTATTTTGGTATCATTTATAGTCTCTTCATAAGTTTGGTTTACATATACAAAAATGGGTAATATGTTTTTTTGTAATATACAAAAAAAGTAAATGAGATTCACTTAAGAAAAAAGAGAGAAAAAAAAAGACGAATCTCATTTATCTTTTTTTGTGTGTGCAGACATATTTCTCAAAAAGAAAAAAAAAATTCCTAGTCTATATTCGTTTTATTTGGTCCCTCTCTCCCCTTTTATGTAGTGTCTGCGTTTGTCCTCTTTTTTGTTAAGACTGAAATTTTATTTATTAATATTATTTATGTGTTTCATATGGATTGTTATTTGAAGTTTACTGAGGAGCCAAGTTAATTTTTATCCCTCGCTTCTTGTTCCTTTTTTATTTTTATTTTTTTTATGGGCAACGTTTGAAATTTGAAGAACATATATGGTTCAGGATCCAGGTGCAGCCTCCAAATTGCGTTTTGTGTGGTCATATGTGTGGTTAATTTTAGAAAGTTATATGAGGAGAGACTTTTTAGAGGGCCCTGATCATGTGCTTGTAAATTTACTACGATTCATTTTAAATTTGAATGTATTATTCAGCGAGTTCTATATCACATACTGGAATAAATTTTTAGTGCGCATCGAAAATTTAGTGTATTCGCCTAATTATTTTGTAATACATGAACACAAAATATCATATCCTTTGCTTTTTAGATGATGTAATATTTTTTTTACCTGTATTCCCAATAGTTGGGCAGATGCACTAAATTCAGTACATCTGATGAACTAAAAGTTTATTTCAGTTATTGAAAAAAAAAAAATTACCAACTCTAGATTGGATCTACATCCTATAAAAGTTTTTGAATGTTTTGATGTAAATATTTTTTTCCTTCATTTGTTTTTCGTTTTCAATTAACAAAGAAATTATTCATTTTGATGATGTCTATGGGAAAGTTTATTGAGGCAATTACCCTTTTGGGGTTCAACATGGGGCCAGTGAATAGGGACAAGGTTTTTTGCCCCCCAAATCATGAATTTTGGCTTTCTAAAATAAACATGCACGCTAGAAACGTAACGGTGATGGAACTAGGAATAGGAAGCATATAGGATTGATTTATGCCGCTTATAAAATTCAAAATTGAAGTAAATTTCAGTGGGATAGGTTATACTTACTATTTATTTTTTTTACTACCTTTTACTATTAAATCTTAACCGTTGATTTCAATTTAATGGTTATAATTTATGGTATCATATTTATTAATTAATTATTAATTTACAATAAACTATAATCGTTAGATTGACGGAAATCAACGATTAAGATTTGGTAATAAGAAAAATAAGTACTAAGTATCATTGTTGTAAAACCTGACCCGATCCGGTCATTAGACCGGTTCGGGTTAAGCATTGGACCGGTCATGCATCGACCCGGTCAAAATCCGGCCAAATTCGGTCAAAGCCGGTGACCCGGTCGGGTCATGCGTTTTTTAAAAAATAAATAAATAAAAATAAATAAATAAATTGTTTCATCTTACTAGGAAAAAAAATGTATAACTCATTTTAAAAACTTTTTGTGATTTTATTTGCTAGTATACTCTTTTACAATGACTGAAGTAATTTGTGGAATAATAAATTAACAGAATGTGACATATGTTATTTTAAAGAAGTTGAATTTGAAAAATGTGAGTTCAATGTCATTGAGAGATATGTTTACGAGGGTTCTGAGTTGCAATTTAAATTGACATAGTAATAACATGCATTTTTATTTATTTATGTTTCATGTTTTTGAGCTTATTTAGTGAACCTTATTTAATTTATTTTAGATATGAAAAATATATTTAAATTTATATGTTCATATTTATATTTTTTTAATATATCTATTTATATCCGGTCCGATCAGTGACCCACCGGTCCGATCAATGATCCAGTAACCCAGTACCCCGACTGGATCGATGCCCGAGTCAGGTTTAATAACACTGCTAAATATAATCTTTCCCAAATTTAAGTTACTTTTCACATTATTGGTAATTGTTAGATGCTCTGATCATTTGATTTTGGGGAACCCTTCTTTTGGCCCACATATTCAGGATTATGAGAAAAGTTTATGTGGTGGTGGACCATAAGGTCCTTGCCTCAAAAAAATAAAAATAAATGAGATATGAGTTGAAATAAATGTAAAGGTAAGGAAGGATAGTGTAAAAATATTATTTATTATATTTGGTAAAAGGAGTACTAAATATTCTATGGTCTTCGAACATAGAAATTTTTCTCCGGGACTAATTGTCAATTTCAAATATTTGTGTTCAACTATTAAGGTCCCGTTTAGATGGATTTTTTAAAAAAAATTATTTATTTATTTTTAAATTTAATTGTAAAATTATTTTGCGTTTGGATATATAATAAAAAATTACTTTTATATAATAAAAAAATTATTTGGATGTTAAAATAAGAAAGTAATTTTTATATATATAATCATTAAAAAGGATATGTAATTTTCTTTTTCAACATAATATTTTGGATTTATGTAAATGTGAAATTTGGTGAATGTGATTTGAGGCCATTCAATAAGACCATCTATAAATATTAGAGATATATTTTTCTTATGTTGTAGGAAAAATATTACCTCATGTTGTAGAGATAAAAATATAAGTGGAACCCATAGGTAAGAGGAGAGAAAAAAATGATGGAACTAACCTCTTTTTATGTGTGTAGGAAAGTTATTTATCTCATATAAAATGAGATAAACATAACCCTAAATATTAATGCATAATGCAATAATTCAAATAGTAGAACCATCATTTCGATATATTTCTGTTATACAATATAGTGCAGTCACTTACTTATGTATGGAAACAATAATAATATTTCAATGTCACTGTTGCGCGGAGTTTTGTGTGATTGACTTTTTAATTTCTCTTAATTATTTTTATTAGATGACCTGGTTGTTATGAGAACTCAAAATATTTTGCTCTTTAATCACAAATATATAATTTTATGGGTGAATGTTTACCAGGAAAAAAAATAACAGTTGCAGATAAGTTATCTGCAATAAGTTCAATACGACGTCATTTTTGAGCAGAAATCATGGTATTTTTGTAATTTTAATTATTTCAGATTTATTATAGTTTTTATAATTATAATATTTTAATCTTTCAATCTCAAAACGACGTCATTTTAGAAGTAAATGCAGACAACTTAGCTTACCAAAAAAATGCAGATAACTTATCTGCATTAACTGCAGAAATATTTTTCTGAAAAAAAAAAAAAACTATATAAAGATATAGAGTTCATAAGAATGAAAACCAAGAAGAGGGAAATGTTTGATACTTTGATTGTAAAGTGATAAGTTGTTGGAAGATTTTTAGCTAAAAAAATTGATTATAATGGGATAAGGAGAGATAATGGGATTGATAGGATATGGTTAAAAACTTAAAATTGTATTTTGCTAAAAAACAAAAGTAATATTTTAACTTTTATTTTAATTTCTGATGTTAAAAAAAATTGTTATCCAAACATTTAAAATTTCTTAAAAGGATTTTTAATTTTTTTTAAAAAAACAACTTTTTTCGAAGAAAAAGCCTATCTAAGTGGGCATTAACCAATTCAATTGTCAAAATCAAAGTTGTAAGAATCACAATGGGAAACATGAGAAAAGATTTTATGCTTATTTTTATTCATGTCTATTCTACCTATTTTTCTTTAGCATTAGATTAAAATATCAGCTAACATTCATAATTTTTCTTTTTCCTTGATATTATGATGGTGCTGGAGATAAAAATATGTTCAGCAAACATTCGAATTGGTTTTCATGAACTAGTTTTTTAAAACCGGTTATTTTATGGAGCGGTTCGGTTCGGTTCATGGTTCGACCCACTTTTATGGTTATTTTGCACTATGTAGCACCGATACCGACACGGGACACGTGACACGATACGACACGACACTCCGACACGTTAATTTTAAAAAATGTTAGATTTCGACACGTTAGGACACGTTTTGATATTAAATAATATTTTTAATTTATGTAGTGTATATTAAATTTAATATTCAATAACTTAACAAAAAAATGAATATAAACTTATAATATTCATAAATTTTCTCTAATAATTAGAACTTTCCTTGATATTATGATGGTGCTGGAGATAAAAATATATAATAAACATGAGAACAAATAGACACAATATCATATCGCGTGAAAGAAGTACAAGATGACAAAGTTCATTACTCTACTCAACTTCCGAATTTTTAAACTTTTGCAAAACTCACTTAAAAAAAAAAGATTGAATTTAACTAACACGTGGCTTTATTTTTTTTTAAATCCGTTTTTTAGTTTGACTCAAAAAGATATAAGTGCAGATATTTTAGAATAAACCTTTAATTTCATTCTTAAAAATTCTTGTTTCAATTTTAAAGAGACAAATTAGTTTTTAAATTTTTTTTATTTTCTTAACGAACTACTCCTTAAAAAAAATGTGATTTCATTTAAAAAAAAATCATTAAAGTCGTGTTTCAAATATTCAAAATAGTGGTTAAATTTGTCTCTTTTTAATGGTGATATAAAAAGATGAATTTGATGGTTATTTTAAACTTGTTATGGGTTAATTCAAGGCAATTTTTGTTGGAAAACAATATGATGAACTTTTAATCTTTAAGGGACTAATTTAGCTATAAAAAATTTTAGAAGCCAAATGTGATAATGCATATATTAATCTGTAAAATGTAAATCAATGAGCTGCAAAGAAAATGGTTGAATAGATGTAAGATTTGTCAATGACCCTCCTCGAAAAATTCAAAGCCCCCAAAAATAAATAAATAAATAGATTCAAACTTGAAAACCCCAATTTGAGTGTGAGCTAGTCTAATCTTTTTGGGTTAGGCCTAATAGTGTAACGGATCAAGTATTGAGTTGGTTAATGGCTGATGTAATCTACCCAACCCAGCCCTACACGAGCTACTGGTTATTAAGTAGTTCGTTGTCTCACATTATATTTTTAAATTATTTATATAACTACAGTCTAGAAAAATTAACTTTAAATACTTTATATTATAATAATTAAATTGATTTGGATTAAAATATTTAAAATTAAACATGATTCGAAATACGTAAATAGTTGTCATAAAATAAAAATTAAATAAACTTAGAGAAATTATAATAAAGATTTATTGTTTTTGGAAATAATTTTATCTCTCATAATCTCAAAATGTTATCCTTTTGAGTTTGAAGGAAAAAAATATTATTAACATAAATTCAAAATAAATTAAAATTATAAAAAAAATTTGTAATCCTTAAACAACATCGTTTTAAAATCTATAATAGGAAAAACAATAAAACCATATAATCATTTTTTTTTTCTGGAAATACATCAGAAAATAAAAACACAGAAAAACAAACAAAATTAAGCAAACTTGGGATATGCTACCCCATCTGATCATTTTGGACCAGCAATCTACATCCTAAGGGTGGATTAATAAACGTGTGCGTCTCCCTTTCACGTGAACTTTGTTGCTTTGCAAACCAATCAGCTACTTGATTACCTTCTCTCAAAACATGTTGACTCTAACCACCCAAGGGCAACTAAGAAGCTCCTTAATCTTTTTGACTAAATGCAATAACAGATTCCCTTCTTCACAATTTTGAAAAAGTTGTAATGCATCTATAGAATCACTTTCAAGATAAATATTTGTGTAACCTTTCTCCCAAGCCAACTGAAGACCCATATAAGCACCCCCAAAGTTCAGCCCGAAGAATAGTTCCATACCCCAATCTTTTAGTAAAGCTTATCTGCCATATTCCATCACTGTTTCTGATAACTCCTCCGCAAGCTGTACTTCCCCCATTACTAGCCTTTGCACCATCTATGTTTAATTTGACCTAACCATCTGGAGGGGGTTCCCACTTTATCATACGCTTAGGAACCGAATGGAACTTAACCCACCATTATCTAAGGCTAATTTAGATTCTACAATACTCTGCACATAGCAACGCACCTTTGAGATGGTAACAGAAGGAGATATCTTTTTATCTTGGAAAATAATAAGGTTACGATCTTTCCAAATATGCGAAGTAGCTACACCACACACCAAAGGTCACTCATAAGCATTCGAGTAACCTATATTTTCAGAAAGATTACATAACATCCATTGAGACAGACTAGAAGATAAAAAATTCCCTCATTGTTGGGGATGAACAAAAGCTCTCCAAATATGCATCACCCCAGGACAATCCCTTACTGCATGTATAACATCCTCTCGCTGCGCATCACATCGTGGACATATATCAGAATCAGTTATATACCTATCAACTCTCATAGCATTTGTCATTAACCTATTCCCCATCATCAACCAAAGAAAAGCTCTGATACGTGGAGGTCCATCCCATCTCCAAACTCTACTCCACTGCTGCCCTTGATTATCCACATGCGTTGTTGTGAGAAATATGTATGTTGTCTTAACAGAAAAGCAATCATCTCCTGTCTCATTCCATATAACTTTATCTTCATGATCTATAGAGTTTGAGACCATGATATCTGCAATTTGATGATTAACCTCCATAGGAAGTAAATGCGCGAAAGCATCCCAGTTCTAAGCTCTCCTAGTGTCACAAAACTAGCTACCATTAGATCACGTTCTTCTTGACTGACCGGTCTAATAGCCAAAGCTTCAAGCGGACCAAAACCTGGAACCCAACAGTCAGACCAGAATTTAACTTTCTTCCCATTTCCTAATTGAATTGAAGAACAGTCTAAAATGTTATCCCAAACCTTTACAATCCCCTTCCATAAGTTTGAAGATTGTTGCGTCTTTGAAATCACAGGAATCAAGCTATCATCCATGTTATATTTAGAACGAAGCACCCTTACCCAGAGAGTCTCTTTATGCGTTAATAAGCCATGCCCAATTTTCATAAGGAAAGATTTATTAGGATCACGCATACTTCTTATCCCCAACCCCCCAAGCTCCTTAGGTTTACAAACTCAGCTCCAAGCAACAAGATGAGGTTTTTGTTTTCTGCTGAAGAACCCCAAACAAAGTTTCTTGTTATTTTTTCAATCTCCTCACAAGTGGACACCGTAATAAGGCTCGTCTGCATTGAGTACATGGGGGATGGTTGTAATAATAGCTTTTGCAAGAGTCACCCTACCTGCCAAAGACAAAGAGGACTGAGTCCAATTAGACAATCTATTCCTCAACCTATCAAGCACATAGTTAAAAGTATTCCTCCCAACACGACGATGATGAATAGGAACTCCAAGATATCTGCCCATGTCAGCTGTTACACTAAAACCCAGAGCATCACACACCTCTTTTGTTCTAACATGGTTTACATTATTGGAAAAATAAACACGTGTTTGTGCATAACCATATAATCATTTTCAACAAATGAATCTGCTTAGTGTGCGAGTTGTCTTGCTTTGAATTAGATAAAAGAAATTAGTAAAAAAAATATTTTTTCATCAATTTTATTAGTCAAGTCCAAGGGTGTAAATAGGCTAGGTTAGACTAGGCTTTAGTTTAAATAGGCCAGACCTGTATGAAAAATATTGGATTTGGATTGGTCTGTTAGCCTATGTAGACCCCAAATTACAAGTCTGGTCTGACTTATATTTAAAAAATAAATTTTTTGGCTTTGGTCTGTTTAAACCTATTAAATATTCAACAATTAAAACAATAACTAAAATAATATTACTTTATTATTCAAGATTATTAAAATCATAATTTTATTTATTTTATTTAAAATAAATAATATGATATAGGCCGGCCTATAGACTTATATGCCCGACATGTACAAAAAAACCTAGGGCCTGTTTTCTAAATAGAATCTTTTAGAAACCTAGGCCTTTTCTATTTTACTATTTGTAATAGTCAAATCTAGCTTAATATAGGCTAGATAGTAAGCCGGCCTGAACCATTTACACCCCTAGTCAAGTCTACAAATTCTGTCAAGTTTTTACCACTAACATCTATTTTGATACCTTTAATATGGAAGAAAATCTAATTTTTAAATTAAAAAATTTTGTTCACTATGTATCTATTTTTTTCACTTTGAAAATTATGAATATTTTATTTTTGAATTTATTATGTTTTTCTTATTTTAAAACTGAAGTATACATATAAAATAAATGAAATCTTAATGCATCTTATTTCTAATCTATATTACAAAATACAAATATTTTTTTATCCATTCAAACATATGAAGATAAATTAAAAATTCAACCAAACTTTGTTATTTTTTTTTCTAATAACAAAAAATAAACGCTAGTGTCAAATAAATAATACTTAACATCAATGTTATTAACACCGGTCGAGGAGTGAGTCATTGGTTGAACCAGTGCCGCATGACCCGGTAATTATATGCAATTTTATAATTTATATTAAAAAATTATAAACATACTCAACTATCTAAAAAAATGATAAAAATTTCAAAAATTTTAATATAAAAAATAATAAATCACATATTATTATCCAATAAAGGGTCAAACAAAAATATAATGATGTGATACGAGATTTTAGGTTCAGAAAATAACATCTCTAACTATAAATTAAATCAAAATTTTCTGGATAGTGCATAATTGAGATAATATTAGTCTTGTAGGTATATAACTTACGTAAGTCAATAAGCAAAAAAATATTCAAATATGTCCATTAAGATTGTTTTTTTGAAAAAGTAAATAATTTGAATTTTTTTGGGTCCGGGCCGGGTCACCTGTTAACCGACCGGGTCACTGGTTTTCATGAAAACCGGTCGGGTCGGACCGGATCACACCGGTTTTGATGCATGACCAGTTATATGACCGATTTATCGTTCTCGGGTCGACCCGGCCGGGTCAGTTCGGTTTTAATAACACCGCTTCACATAATTCATTGATAATATAAGAAAATAATATAAAAGTAACTTAATGAACGTCTATGTTAAAGATGAGGTAGGAAATTCATACTACCAAATTTTTCTATTACCACTCTAATCATCATTGGATTCAAAAGTTATTTTTCTTTTCTCTCTCTTCATTCAACTTTCCGTCTAATCCAATGGTGATTACAGTGGTAGTGAAGTAGTAGTAGAAAAATTTAGTAGTATGAATATCCTACCTCGTTAAAGATATAAAAAGAAATTCCTATTTTCCAAAGTACAATTTTAAGTTATGTTAAGTGAAATAATTAGGTTTTGATACAAATTTAATAATTTTCTACATTTTTTTTAAATTAGGATGAGAGAAAAAGTAGAAGAAAGAATACTATTAATATATACAAAAATACTATTATTTCACTTAAAATTACATATTATGTCTTTTAACATGACAATACTTTTCGAAAGATACATATTCAATATTTTAAAAAATGAAAACTATTTACTGTTTTTGTTAAATAATTAGTTTAAAAATATCCTTTTTTTAGCTCTTAATGTACATTATGTGTTTTTTTGGGTTTTAAACCTCTCATGTTGCAAATATGGAGAGATTTTATACCATATAATTCAAGTAGGGAAAAATTACTCTTATGTGTGATAACTTTCTCCCCTACACCCTTCGATAATTATGCCATTTTTTTTTCCAGGTGGTGGGGTCTACAAATTTATCTCTATGATATAAGATAATTTATCTCATTTAACATGATATTAATAAAACTCATTAAAGTAATGGTGGGTCACATTTTTTTTTTTTTGAAAAATAAAATTAGAAAAATAGATTCACGCATTTTGAAGGATCAACTGCAAAGGTCAATTTTTTTTTTATTTGTTGATAAACAACAAAAGTCAATCTTTTCTTATATATAAGGAGATGATTTCCCTTCTTTGTATAAAATATAAATTTATATAAATTATAAAGGAAAAATATTTGTCTTTTTAAATGACACAAGTAATGTCATTTGACTCATTTCACTCTCACAAAAAGATGAGATCCACATCTTTATTTTTTTTTGTTCACTCTATCTCCTCCTTTATCTATTTCTTTCTCTCAATTGAAATGATACAATTTTATATCATTTCAGATAGAGGTGTTAACGGGCCGAGCCGAGCTATGGTCTTAACGGGTCAAACATGTATTTAAACGTGTCCGACTGGCCTTAGTCTGTTACCTGTTACGAATATAATATTGGCCTGTGACCTGGTTTATTTACAAAATATAAAAGCTTGTGTGAAGCCTCTCTTAGTCTGTTAGCATGTTAAAGTATAAAAATAAGAGAACAGAATTCCACAAAAAATCAATTTCCCGATAGAAACCTTAACTTCCAATTTGCAGCAATAATTTACAAAGTCTACAATAAATAAATAAAATTAAAGTGAGAGAAGTTAGATAACAGGCTATATTATCTTTGTCCATTATAAAAAAAAAGTGCCAACAAAAAAAAAAGAAAAAAAATTGACACAAACGAGCATTGCACAGTGGAACGAATGAGTTTTTGTGGGTTTGTTTGTGTGAAGGAGGATGAAGGATAATATAAAACAACACTAATTCCATAAATATTCATAAATTCAGTATATATCAAAACAGCATAATATAGAATAAAATCATTCAAAAGTCTATTAAACTAATAAAATGAGGTGAAATAAATTGATGAGAGAGAGTTATTACAAGTAGTATAAAAAATATAAAAAAAAATATTTATATACTAGGCTAGCCTGAGAGGCTCTAAGGTCGAGCTTCTGAATTAGAGCCTAAGACCTTTTTATTAAACGAGCTTTTGTACAAGTTCAAGCTTAGTTCCAACACGAGTTTTTATTAAACGAGCTTAGATTTCATGAGCCGAGCCAAAGGCCCCTAGTTCGTTTAGCACCCTAATTTCAAATGATACACGCTTTTCCCAAATTATAAAGAGCATAAATGAATACAAATTTTATGCAAAATCTTAAATGTTTAATATTTCTAATGACATAGTTGATAAATTTACTTTTTACACATGTATAAAAGTATGTGAGGTCATGTATAGGCCAATGTAATGAGAAAAAAGAGAATAAAAAAATATGGACCCATACTTTTATATGTTTATAAGATATAAAATTTAGAAAAAAATATATTTAATGTTATTTGGAGCAGCAAACCCTAGTCCCTTAGGCTGGGTTTTGCTTTTCATTTGGAGCAGCAACGAACAAAATGTTGAAGCTCATTGGCTCAAAATGGAACCTTCACAACATCAACATCAAAAGCAACAGCAACACCCAACGTCTGTTTCGTTGTTATTCAACTCCAAGCGATTCCCTCTTCCTTCGAATTTCGAGGTCTGGTGAACCCACCATTCTCATGAATCGTCTCCTTGATCAATGGGTTGAAGAGGGAAGAGACATCAAGCATCCCCAACTCCAGTTTTTCGTCAAACAACTCAGAGCCTATAGTCGCTTCAACCACGCCCTTCAGGTCCAATGGTTCTCTTACTTTTTTCTAATTAAATTTCGGTCAATATAGAGATATTGTTTCCAGTTTCAATCTGAGTTCATTTGTGAATATTTTTATATTTCTGATATTTTTATTTTTGAAAGTGAGATTGATTTGAATTTGATGAATATGCTAAGTGCTTGATTTTGATTATGGATTATTTTATTTTATATTTTTTAAATAATGTGTGAATATGGTGTGAGACTCAGAGGTGAGTGACCTAATTTTGACCATTTAATGTTATATGAATGATTTAACGCTTTAATGTTTGTTCATAGAGTGAACGTATATAAGTTATTTATCTTTGCTTAAAGATGTAGTTTTGGGTTTAAAAATTATAATAATAAAAACTATTATAACCCTGAAATAAATTATGATTACAAAAATACTGACGTCATTTAGTGGCTCAATGCTCAATGTAGACAATTTATTTACATCAATATTAGAAAAAGCGAACCCATGATTTAATATTAGATTTTAGTTCAATATAATTTGCCTCATTTATGTAAGGTGAGCCTTGACACGTAGATCTTCCATAGACCTGTGCACAGTGGGAGCTCTATAGTACCAGGTTGCCCTGTTTTTTGTTAGATTGAATGGTCAATATCATTGATAAATTACAGTTGATCAATGTTAAACTATTTGATTAGTAAGTATGATCTTTTTTAATTAATAAAAAGAAGTATTAAGACTAGTCATTTAGTAAATAATTAAAGGTGTAAAATTGCTCTACTATAAACTGCACTGTTTCTGTTTTGTTTATGTGTTCAAGTTGTGCTTAATCTAGAAATTTCGGTTGGTATGATAGTTTTTAAGATGAATAATTATTGGATCATTGTTTGGCTTGTTGTCAGGTATCAGAATGGATGAGCAAGGAAAACCTTCATTTAACAACTGGAGATATTGCTGTACGTCTCGACTTGATAGCAAAAGTCCACGGTCTCAATGAAGCAGAGAAATATTATAGCAGCATATCAGACACTTCAAGAGATTTCAAGGTCTATGGTGCTCTTTTGAATTGCTATGCTCAACATAACTCTGTGGAGAAAGCTGAGGCTATCATGAAGAAAATGATTGAGTACGCTTCCAAGCATACAACAGACCTAGTTGTGAGTTATAATACTTTGTTGAAACTCTATGTTCGGGTAGGTGAATATGAGAAAATGGATGCTCTGATGCAAGAAATGAAAGAGAAGGACATATATGACAGAGGAATTGATGAAGAGCGAAGATGCTGAGGAGTCACTTGAAGGATTCGTTAAGCTACTTAAGCAAACGAAGATGGAAGGTGATGTATTTGAGAACTTTAGTCAAGATAAAGCAAAACATCATCAGCAATCCAAAAGGCATAACGTTGCAGGTTGCAAGCAAAAACAAGTTGTTGGCATCAACAAGAGAAATAATATTGTTACCCTAAGAACGAGAGGAAGGCTTGGAAGAGGGCGTAGTTTGTAATCAGCTGGTCACTGATGGAATGATCAAATAAGATGTAATTTTTATTTTTGGAGACAAAAAGTAGTTCCTACAATCTTATTTGATCATTCCATCAGTGGCCAGCTGATTACAAACTACATCCTCTTCCAAGCCTTCCCGTCATTCTTAGGGTAACAACACTATTTCTCTTGTTGATCCCAACAGCTTGTTTTTGCTTGCAACCTGCAGCCTTACGCCTTTTGGATTGCTAATGAGTTTCTGCTTTGTCTTTACTACAGTTCTCAAATACATCACCTTCCATCTTCTTCTGCTTAAGTAGCTTCACGAACCCTTCAAGTGACTCCTCAGCATCTTCGCTCTTCATCAATTCCTCTGCCACATGCCTAGGAGTTTTCTGTGTGTCCTCTATTAGCCCCTCAATCTCCCCAAACAAGTGGTGGTCAGAGGAAATTTCCAAGTAATTTGAGGCCAAAAGCTTGAAGCCTTCGAAGGTGCAATATGACATGTGAATGTGCATGTCCATTCTTCCAGGCCTCAACAGAGCTGGGTCTAGTCTATCCTTGTGATTTATGGTGAATACGATGATTCTCTCGTCTCCACAACTAGACCATAACCCATCTATGAAGTTCAGTAATCCAGACAAAGTCAACTGCTTCCATCCATCAATTGCATTATGCTCCTATATATGATCAATTTTTGCATTCAAATTCAACTCATGATAGAGATGTTACTGTAAGAACAATATTGAATTTAAAAATGACAAATTACTAAATTAAATTGTATCTAAGTCAAATCAATGGTAAAAAAAGTGTGTCCAACTTAAAAACGTAGTGCGATAAGGTTAAAGAAAAATAAAGGTGTCACTATAGTTTTGTTTTTGTATGTGGAGGTGTTGATTTTTCATGAACATCTTCTACCAAAAGTAATAATAATAACAACGACATCATAATGCTTCACACAGAGGATCATCGTATGTGGCATCCACCATCCAATAAAATTTAACAAAAATGACATTCGAACAACAAGGTACTGTGTGCACTTCCTCTGGCAATTTCTCAAAAAGAAAACAACAAACAAGAGTAAAAGAACAATGATGTGTCCCGTGTGTGAACAAATTGCATGGATTGATAGTGAAATGCTTTTTTGGATCTATGAAAGTGGCGATTTGATGTCTCTTGCTGGATGTTATCTAAATCTGGTATAATGGTGTTGAATTAGAAAAGGGTTCTTGATGATTGATAATTACAATATTAATACTGAATTTTCTGACTGAACATAGTTTACATTTTTGCTAATATCTTGAGCTATAGATCTTGGATTTAAACATGATTTAGTATTCTGAAAGCTTAGAATTATACCTACAACTTTCATGAACAGGTAGAAATCTGATTGGGTAGTTAAGGAACCTTAATAGGACCTCTAACTTTCTGTAATGGTACTGTCACGGATTCTAGCACTGCTTCAAAAATCTGAACGTATCTGGAGTTACAATATGTTATTGGGATGTTCTCAAGTGTTTTGGAAAGATAAGACCCTAAGCTAAAAAATTTGTGAAGAAGTAGAAATCAAATTCTGATGTTTGAGTAGGATAAATTAGCCATGAAATGAAGACAATGGTGCAGTCATAGGCCTAAGACAGTAACGTGCTGTAGTAAAATGAGCATAACTTCAGCTAGAGAGCTCGAAATTGAGTGAGGCTTGAACCTATGTAAATATAATTCAAAGATGTTTAATTCTGGAGAGTTTTAGAATTGTTAGATAAGTGAGTAGATCCTAGTTTATTTTTAATGTTCTGCCATGTTTCTAAAATTTGATTTTTGGAACATATCGGTTTACTAAGGGCATAACTTGGGATGTATAAATTCAAACGAGGCATATAATAAACCGTTGGAAAGCTCTTGATATCTGGATTATGTTGGTAAAGTATCATAATTTTAGAAGAACAAATTAAGTATAAATAATTTTACAGAAAGTATGGAAACTAAGGTTAATCTAATAAATTTGGTTAATTGCCTATTATGTATGATTTGTAATAATAAATGAGATTATAGTTATGAATTTTTGGATGGCATGAATTGGAAAATCAATATGAAAGTTAATAAGGGAATAACTTTAATTGAAGACTTTAAAGTACACAAGACATAATGTGATTTCTTCAAGTTAAAGAAACATGCCTTTAGTGGTTGTTAGCAGTAATGTGTATATATTGTAAGTTATGAATTAAGTGGGCAATGTCATTTTTGATAGGTGAACTGGTTGAATAAAGTAAGCTTGGATAATCTATTGGCGTCTAAGCGAATTGGAAAAGGAAGCAAGCTTAAAGGTAATCCCTTGGTACTGGGGTTTAGTCCCCGTTTGTGCTCCACCATGCCCCTTGGGGTAGTGGTTAGAGGTGTATGTTAATGGTATATTATAACATGTTCATGCATTATTGCATGTATAGTGGTACATAAGATGTACCGTGTCTCTGGCCAGTAGACTATTGCCTTCGGGCGTTACGGATTTCCACTGGATTGGTTTCCATGAGGGAATTCCAGTTGACCTGGGGTCATGGTGTGTTATCCGTTGAGAAGCACATTAGGAAAGCCTCAGGTGTATATGGATAGAGGGTACCTTGGTTGATGTTCTGGGAAAACTTCCTTAGATTAGAACCTGTAGGCTATATACCGAGGCCAATAGGCCGGATGTTGCGTGGCTTTAGCATCGACCATTCCAGCTTCACCGTATTTTATTCCCTATGTTTCCCTACTTCACTAAATCTCTTGCTTTATCTTGTTTTGAATGTTGTAGTATATTATTGGTATGCATCTGAGTGAGCCATTGGGCGGAGTAATCATCAGAACCTCTGGGTTACTGAGATATATTCATATATCTCACACCGTTTTGGGGACTTTATTTCAGATAGTAGCAACGGGGCTGGAGCGGCGGGAAAAAAGCCCGTAGGATGAGCATGAGAGCTTGATTTTATTTTGCATTTTGTAGCTATTGGGCCTAGGCTAGACTTAGGACATAAACATTGTACGTGAGCTAGGATTGTTCATTTTGTCATCTTTGTTAATGTCACGTTTTGTCTAAGTTTAGTGATAGATATAGTTTTCCAAGCTAAAAATAATGAGAATTAAGTCATAAAAGAGCACTTTTTATACATATTTGCTTATTATATTGACTTTTAGATCTCAATGACATTTCTCACCTATTTTTTATGTTTAATAGGGAGAAGAGGTGGAAACTACGAAAAGCTTGGTGGCACGAATCTACAACGGTGGAAATTCCATGTTGCATAACGTCCTTGGGCCAAATTTCAGAGAGCTGGCGCAAGTTGGCCCCGCACTCCTCAGGCCAAATTCCAGCAAGTTGGCGCCACACTAGCGCCAACCCACGCCAGTTTTTGAGTTCACTAGATCGTGTTGGTAGCGCCAACCCACGCCGGTTTGCGAGAAAATAGACCGTGTTGTCTGAAGGGTATTTTTGGACGAAGGAAAATAGGCTTATAAATAGGAGACTTTACACAGAAATTAGGGCATCCTTTTTGGCAGAAATCAGCCGTCAAGCTCAGAGAATCCTGTGTTCTTCGTTCTTCATCTTCTTCTTCTTCTTTTTTCTTCTTTTGTGTTTAGTTTATGTTAGATTTTTGAGATCAGTCATGATAATGGTTGGCTAGATCTTTTTATTGTATTCAGGGTCACAATCCATATGTGAACCCTTGATACAAAGGATTGATTTATTTTTACTCGTTTATATAATGATCTTTATCACTACTCTACGCGTAATTTCTATTTTTTTATTAGAATTGATTACTCTAATAGTTGATGATAGTCTGAGGGTTAGAACCCTAGATAGGAATATTGGGGTTTTGATCTTGAAAGGGAGTAGGGTAACAACCTGTATGCGTGCTAGAATGGACGTTTATCTGATTGCAGATGTTTAATTTATCGTGTTTAATGCTTAAATCCATGCGGAACATTGCAAGGAATTGGGGTTCCAATTTGGGTTAAAGGATTATTCTTGCAAGGATATAAAGGTTAACTATTAAATCTTTTTAGATGATAATTTATCTGATTAATTATATCAATGAGTATTGTAAATCAATCCAGAGTAAAAAGTGGGGATCATTTGGTGAGTGTATCCTGGCTACAATGTTTTCTCACATCTTTTACAAATCAAATTTCTGTTTCATTTATTTCTTATAAAAAAAACCCTAAAAATTCATTCTTTCTTTCAAAGTTCTCATTTTTATCCAAATCGACAATATTTGTCACAACCCTTTTGAATTCTTCTATTCTAAAAGTGCACAATTATTTGATATTCGATCCCAATCCCCGTGGATGCGATACTCCACTTACTTTCTATATTACTTGTGCGATCGGTACACTTGCCGGTGAGCATCAAGTTTTTGGAGCCGTTGCCGGGGATTGGCGTATCCTATATCATATAATTCTGATCTTGAAGATTGGATTTTGTGAATATTTTTTATATTTTATATTTTGTTTATAGTTATTTTTATTTTATTTTATTCTTGTTGAAAAGTGCTATTGATCTCTTTTCCGAGTTGTATGCAAGGTGAACCTGTAGAGTTTCCATTTGATTCAGAAATCACAAATACAGAAAAGAGAAACAGGAAACTTGCTCGGAAGAAGCTTACATTCAACGAGTTAGAAACTTTGCCTGAAGAAGCACAAATCATGGGTGGGAACAATGATGCGGGTAATCCATTCATGGATACCATTCTCACTCCATCTTTCAATAGGCCCAACTCGAGCATTGTTCTGCCGGACATTGCTAACAACAATTGGGAGCTGAAGTCTTCCAATATACAATTGGTGGAGAGGGCTCAGTTTGGTGGAGAGGAGAATGAAGACCCTCACAGGTTCATTGATAGATTCCTAATGATTCGTGATTCGACCAAGCATCCGCAGGTTTCTAATGATGCAATCTGGTTGAGGTTGTTCCCTTTTGCTATCAAAGGGAAAACTTTCAATTGGTTGGAAAGGCAGCCAGCGAGAAGCATTCCTACCTGGGATGACTTATCACAGAAGTTCTTTGCTGAGTTCTTCTCGATGGAGAGATACAATCAGATGGTGAATGATATCACCAATTTCATTCAATCTGATGGTGAATCTATGTGTGCAGCATGGAACCGGTTCGAGGATTTAATGAGGAGGTGTCCTCATTATAACTTGACTGCTGGCAACCAGGATAGAATCTTCTTCAATGGTTGCAAACCTGAAGTGCAGATGGTGTTGAATGGTGCAGCAGGTGGCACTATCAAATTCTTGAGAGCAAATGAGACTCTCGAGTTGATTGAAAGGATGGCTGCAAATGAGAATGAAGGCTTGTCATCTAAGCCTAAGAGAGGTATCCTTCAGCTGGAAGGTAATGATGTGGTGCTAGCTGAAAATAAATTATTATCCCAGCAGATAGCAAACTTGACCTCAAGGCTTAACAAGATCCAGCTTGCTGGTGTTCAGACTCATGCTTTTGCTGTTGTATGTGACTATTGCCAGGACAATCATGAGTCTAATGAGTTTCCTTCTTTGATGGCTTCTGATTCTTCACAACAGATGCAAGTGAATGACATTTGGTATGATCAGAGACCACAACAGCAAAATGCTCAAAGAGGCCAGAACTTTGCAGCTGGAATAGTGATTATCAGCGAAGGATTCAAGGCACTGGCCTTGATTTCGAATCAAACAATTACTTGCAGCCTTCACCAATCCAAGACAAAGAACCTTCTAATTTGGAGAGGTTAGTTGGACAGATGGCTCAACATTCTAATGTCTTCATGGAAGAGATTAAGGCCAATACCAAGAACACACAGGCTTCTATCAGAAATCTGGAGAATCAAATTGGCCATATCGCTAAACAAATTGTTGATAGAAATCCAAGTACCTTCCCTAGTAACACAGTTACTAATCCAAGGTAAGATTGTATGGCCATCACAACCAGAAGTGGTAAAGTTCTGCCATGTCTGGAGGTTGAAGAAAAGCTGGATCCTGCAGGTGAACCTAAAAGAGAAATTAAAAAACCTGCTGAAGTGGTGAAACCAGCTAAAAAAGAAAAAGCAAAGTAGAAGCATGAGTTGAAACCTGAATACATGAGAGCTATGGCACCCTATCCTGACAGATTCAAGCAGGATGCCCAGAAGCAACAATATGCCAGGTTTCTTGATATATTTAAAAAGATTCACATTAATATTCCATTTGCTGAAGCCTTGGCTAATATGCCCAATTATGCCAAGTTTATGAAGGATCTTTTGTCAAGATAGCACAAGTTGTAGGAATGCCAAACTGTTACACTCACTGGGGAGTGTAGTGCTATTATTACAAAGAAGTTTCCTCCTAAGCGTCATGATCCAGGGAGTTTTAATATTCCTATTGCCATTGGAAATACAAATGTTGGCAAAGCCTTGTGTGATCTTGGGGCGAGCATAAATCTGATGCCATTGTCCGTATGTAAATATTCGGGGATATCTGAGCTTAAACCTACTATGGTTTCCTTGCAACTTGTTGACAAATCTTTAAGAAAACCCAGTGGTATAATTGAAGATGTCCTTGTGAAAGTGGACAAGTTCATCTTCCCAACAGATTTTGTAGTGTTGGACATGGAAGGAGGAACTGAAATGCCTCTTTTGCTGGGTAGACCTTTCTTAGCTACTGCTCGAGCCATGATTGATCTAGAAAACGGGAAGCTTGAGTTAAGGATGAATGATGAGACCATTACCATCAACTTCTTTGACTCTATGAAACAATCTTCTGACAAAGGCGATTGTTTTAAACTTGATGTTTTAGAGCAAATGCGGAAAGAAGAAAAATCTTCTAGTCAAGAGATTGATGAAGAATTTGAGGCGCATGAGATTGTTCCTGTAAAGGAAGGAAATAATGTGGCGTTTGAGGTTCTTGAAAAGAAAGATGATGACAAAGAAGATGGTGCCCCAAAAATAGAGTTGAAAGAGCTTCCTGAAACTCTGAAACATAACTTCTTGGGTAATAAGGAGGCAGTGATTGAAGTACTGAAGGAACATGAGACTGCCATAGGGTGGTCTATTTCTGATTTGAAAAATAAAGATCCCTCTTCCCATACCCACAAAATTCTTAATGAGGATGACGACAAACATGTGAAGAAACTTCAAGGGAGGCGTCGTCCTACCATGAAGAAGGTAATGAGAAATGAAGTGGTGAAACTCTTTGATACTAGTTGGAGGATGTTTGCGGATCATCGGAGGTTGAAGGCAGCAAAAAGGAGAATCTTTGACAAGAGACACCGAGACTCTATCTCTCGAAAAAACCAACACTTGAAATAGTTCTTCACATGGCATCATGGTTTGAACCAAATCTGGGGATGGTGGTCTCATGCACCAAGACATCCAGCACCACCAGATCCTCCATTTGCTGAGTCATCCCACGCTGCTGAAGGGGATGACATGGAGGATAATTATATCTCTTACTAACGGAGATTTCTTGTATATTATTTTAGTTATGTTTTTCGTACTTTTGTTGTTTTATTATGACCATAGGTTGATGATATGGTCATTTAGATGATTTGAGTTGGTATATTTCCCAAACACTCTGATGCTTTATTGTGCACATTATAGTTCATCCTATATGCTGTTGTTTGTTCCTTAGTGCAGGTTTTTCATCCATCTTGAGGTTTGACTATTGTTGAGGACATCAATTTACCTAAATCTGGGAATGGTTGACTTTTGGAAAAGCACTCTAGAACTGCAATTCTTCTATCAGGGGAGATATCCCAAACTCTTTTAAATTTTAATTTTTAATTTAGTTAGTTATTTTATGTTGCTCTTATAAAAAAAATTGGAAAATGTTTTCTGAGCAAGTCCCAGGTTTAGATATGCTTTCACTAGTTAACTGGACCGATTTCATCATAGAAAACATGTTTTGTATGAACTTCTGGCATGATATTGTATGGGCATGAGTAATTTCATGATTGCTTGTCTGAATTTTGTGCTTGAATGATTAATGATGCCTGATGTTTCTTTTGAAAGTCTAGCTTGACATCATAGATGGTGAGGCTTTGTGCTTAAACACTTATTTTTATTCTTGAGAGACCTCACTGTGATAGCATTCTAGAACTTGCTATGTTTCTCTGTGATGCATACATTGATTGAAATGATTAAGGCAATTTTATTCTTGTTAGCCATGGCCAGATAGCCCACATGTTTGATTTTTCCATTGTTAACCCCTTTGAGCCTGAGCCTTTTTGTTCATAATTCCTGCTGATTGCTTAGCCATATTCCTATTGTCTTACCTTTGTTGAGATTGAAATACTTGAAAAGAAAAGAAAATCAATTGAGGAAAGCTCCACTGAAGCTAAGTAATATGTCAAAAAGAAAAGAATAAAAGAAATATAAAATATTTCTTTAAAAGAAAAAGTTGAAAGGGTTTATAGCAATGTGAAAAGTGGAAAATAAAAGGGATGGACCCCTGATCTTAAAGAATATTGGAGTTGGAATTTGTTTGAGATTTGATTGTTTCAAGTGTATATCAGTATTCCAATCTAAACTCACAATTTTAGCCACTTTCCATAATTTCCTACCCCTAAGCCAGGCCAAATTATATCCATGAGAAGTCCTTTTGATCAATTATGCATGTGTTGATGTTCCTCATCTTTAGGAACTTGAGAATATGATCAAGTTATTGGTAGTGCTATTGCTATGATGGATTGAGTGATTGTTAATCCCCCAAACATTTGAGTGCTGAGCGTTATATGTTTATCTTGGTGAGAGGTGTTCAAGTTAGATTCTGACATTTTCATAAGAATAGAAGGCATTGTTAGGAGTTCTTTGCATTGATTCAGTCATGCTTAGCATAGTGATCTATTGATTGTCTGTGTGATGTTATGTTAGATTGTTGTTTTTGTTTTTCCATGTTTGGATTGAGTCTTGTAAATTGCTTGGGACAACAACGTCTAAATCTGGGAATGGTTTGATGTGCCTTTGGCAGATATAGTTTTCCAAGCTAAAAATAATGAGAATTAAGTCATAAAAAGGCACTTTTTATACATATTTGCTTATTATATTGACTTTTACATCTCAATGACATTTATCACCTATTTGATATGTTTAATAGGGAGAAGAGGTGGAAACTACAAAAAGCTTGGTGGCGCGAATCTACAATAGTGGAAATTCCATGTTGCATAACGTCCTTGGGCCAAATTTCAGAGAGTTGGCGCAAGTTGGCGATGTACTCCTCAGGCCAAATTCCAGCAAGTTGGCGCCACACTGGCGCCAACCCGCGCCAGTTTACGAGTTCAGAGGACCGCGTTGGTACAAATTCCAGAAAGTTGGCGCTACAGTGGCACCAACCCGCGCCGGTTTGTGAGAAAACAGACTATGTTGTCTGAAGGGTATTTTTGGAAGAAGGAAAAAAGGCTTATAAATATGAGGCTTTACAAAAAAATTAGGGCATCCCTTTTGGTAGAAATCAGCCGTCAAGCTTAGAGAATCATGTGTTCTTCGTTCTTCGTCTTCTTCTTTTTCTTCTTTTTTATTTAGTTTATGTTAGATTTTTGAGATCAGTCATGATAACGGTTGGTTAGATCTTTTTATTATAGTCAGGGTCACGATTCATATGCGAACCCTTAATACAAATGATTGATTTATTTTTACTCGTTTATATAATGATCACTACTCTGCGCATAATTTCTATTTTCTTTATTAGAAGTGATCACTCTAATAGTTGATGATAGTCTGAGGGTTAGAACCCTAGATAGGAATAATAGGGTTTTGATCTTGAAAGGAAGTGGGGTAACAATCTGTATGCGTGCTAGGAATAGACGTTTATCTGATTGCAGATGTTTAATTTATCGCGTTTAATGCTTAAATCGATTCGGAACATTGCAAGGAATTGGGGTTCATATTGGGGTTAAAGGTTTATCCTTGCAAGGAATTGAGGGTTAACTATTAAATTTTTTTAGATGATAATTTATCTGAGTTATTATATAAATGAGTATTGTAAATCAATCTAGAGTAAAATGCGGTTATCATTTTGTGAGTGTATCCTGGCAGCAATGTTTTCTCACATCTTTTACAAATCAAATTTCTGTTTCATTTATTTCTTATAAAAAAACCCTAAAAATTCGTTCTTTCTTTCAAAGTTCTCATTTTTATCCAAATCGACAATATTTGTCACAACCCTTTTAAATTTTTCCATTCTAAAAGCGCACGATTATTTGATATTCGATCTCAATCCCTGTGGATACGATACTCTACTTACTTTCTATATTACTTGTGCGATTGGTACACTTGCCGGTGAGCATCATTTAGTCATTATTTCTCATTATTTATTTTGAGGATACATTATGTTACATTTGAAGGATTATTGTAATTGTAATATTGAGATCTTGTGTAATATTGAAGCATATTGTATGATCAAAGGGAAATAGGCCTATTCTAGGATATGATTTATATTTTATGTCAAAAGAATGCATGCAAAGGAATTAATGTAATTGAAATGGTTTAAGATTTGATAATGCAATTAATGAGTTGTAAAGTAAGTTATTTGATATAAATTGTGATGGGTTGTAAGAGCACCAAGGTATTGCTGGTCCTTGAGTGCCACCCTTGAATATTAGGTACCCTTGATGATAGATAAAACATTTTTTATAAAATGGGATTGTTGGAAAAACAAAGGAAACTCCGGTAAATTTTTTATAAAATGGCAGATGTTGAGTGAACTTTGGGAGAGCATATCTCCCTCCACAAAGGTCTAATGGGGACATGTCATACACCATTTTGAAGATTGAGATGTCAAATATATTTTATCAAAATTTGAGAACCATAAGAGTAGCACGCTGCCCTGTAGAAGTAGTTGAATACAGACTACCCAAAAATTCCCTGCACTTAGGGCTGTCACTGTCTGTTTTGGGAAAATTAGTCCCACTTGAATTCTTGGTCAAATTAGGTGCATGATATGTCAAACTTGAGGTGTCTAGTTTGCTTTATAAAAATTTGAGACCAATTAGTGGAGTGGTTTGTCCGAAATTGTTGAAAGTGTGAGGGCTATTTGGAGCCCTGTTTGAGGTTGGTTGGCAGATTTGCTTGTCCAACTTCAAACGTTGATAACCGGAGTAAAAGATAACTTTTTGGAGCGTGTGTTATCTTGTTAGAAAGATAATTAAGTATCGAATGACATACCAAAAGATGAAAGGTGCACGACATGCGGAATTTATACAGTAACCAAAATACAGAACCATGTTCGGGTAGTTAAAAACCGTAAAAGTGAGGTTTAGGGTAAGTGGGTTTATGGGAACCCCTTAGTGACTTGAGGGAATTTTTATATGATATTTAGGAATTTTTTTACTTATCCCGCAATTAGTTTTCAGTTACAGTCACAACTTTTATTCGTTACGCTTTATTATTGTTTTAAATGCTCGAGTAATGAAAAGGAAAAAGTTTACTCGCATTTTTATAAATGAATTGCTGTTATTGTAACTGCGCTTAATATTATAATCAATGTTAAAAATATATGTACGTAACGAGCTGTTACACTCCAATGCTTTGGTATGTTGTGGAGGAGTCCTAAGTCTTGCTTGTGAGTAAGTTTCCATACTTTTAATTGGTTGATTTGATTTTGAAGACCTAAAGCTATTGTGTATGGATTGATGTATATAGAGAGCTCAAATTGAAAATGTGTATTAGATAAAAGTGGCTTAGAATGATGTTTTATAGTGATTGAACTCATAAAGATTATTGAGGAAATACTTGAATAACTTAGGAAATTTTGAAGTGGGAAATCCAAGATTTTGTGAAATTGATATATTATACAATTGTGTAATTGAGTTGTGGGGTATTTGTATGAGTTTATTATAGGATTGTGTTATGTGTGGAAGTGTTTTTGAAATGATTTAGAAATCCGTTGGTATCCATGCATGGGGAATTCGGCCATTTGAGGGAATATAGGATTTAATGATGCAAAATTCATGCAATTGGTATTTGGAAGCTTTGAGCTAAGTTTAAATTGGTTGTATGTTGGGTTGAGGCATTGAATTGGAAAAAAAACCTTTGGGTGATGGGTGTGTGTGCATTTCGACCATTTAGGGAAAATTAAGGAAAATGGTGCTATGATGGTATTACATGGAATCAAGGACTTAAATTAGGTTGTGGTAAGCTTAGGAAGCTAGTGGGAACTTGAAATAAAATTAAGAACATGGTTTGGAAATTATAGGACATTTGGCCGAATCTATGTTTGTGGGGGGGGGGGGGATCTTGGTGCTTTGTAAATTTGGTTGGTTGCACCTTGTGCCGATGATCCTTGTGTGATCATTGTAGGTTGCCTCCCACGGACTTAAACTTGGAGCATTAAGCTTGGTGGGTTGCCTTTGGTCATTGACCAAAAGTATTTTGGTAAGTGGTAACGTGAATAGGCATGAATACGTTAATAAGTATGTATATGTTTTTTTTTATTATAATTAAGATGGGAATGACCTATATGTAGGCATTTCTTGTTGAACCAAACTCGGCGGTATATTGAATTAGAGCTACCAAGAAAGGGAGCTTCCATCAGGTAATCCCTTGATAATAGGGTTGAGTCCCCGTGTGTGCTCCACCATGCCCCTCAGGGGTAGTGGTTGGAGGTGTATGTTGGTAATATGTCATAACATGATCATGCATTTATGTATGTATAGTGGTACATAGGATGTACCGTGTCTCTGGCCAGTAGACTGTTGCCTTCGGGAATTACGGACTTCCACTGGATAGGTCTCCGTGAGGGAGTTCCAGTTGACATGGGGTCATGGGGTGTCATCCGTTGAAGAGCACTCTAAGAATGTCTCAGGTGTATATCGATGGAAGGTGCCTTGGTTGATGTTCTGGGAACACTTCCTTGGATGAGAACCGGTACGCTATATGTTGAGGCCAATAGGCCGGATGTTGCGTGGCTTTGGCATCGACCAATCCAACTTCATCATATTTTTACTCCCTATGCTTTCCTACTTCACTAAATCCCTTGCTTTATCCCTTTTTGGTTGTTGTGATATATTGTTGATGTACATCTGAGTGAGTCATAGGGCGGAGTAATCTCTAGAACCTCTGGGTTACTGAGATATATTCATATATCTCACCCCGTTTTGGGGATTTTATTTCAGGTAGTAGCAGTGGGGTAGAAGCCGTGGGCAAGATGCCCGTAGGATGAGTATTGGAGATTTATACATCTTTTTGTATTTTGAGGCCACTTGGCCTAGGCCATACTTAGGGCATGAGCATTGTATGTTGATTTAGTTTTATGCATATTGTTATCTATGTTCATGCCATATTTTTTCTAAGTTTAGTTGATGGTTTACTATGTTGTATTTGGAGGGATTGATTATATTCATGCTTATTAATTTGGAGAATTGAAATTTGTAATATTTGGACCTTGTGTAATATTGAAGGATGATGTATGAAGAAAGGGCAATAGGCTTATTTTAGTTGATGAATTATGTGTATGTTTAAAGAATGCATGCAAATGGATATAAATTGTGATGGGTTGTAAGAGCATAAAGGCATTGCTGGTCCTTGAGTGCCACCCTTGAATATTAGGTACCCTTGATGACAGATAACACACTTGTACATAAGTGGGATATGTTGGAAAAACAAAGGAGATGCTGTTGGAATTTCTATAAAATGACAGATTTTGGGTAAACTTTGGGAGAGTATATCTCCCTCCACATAAGTCCAATAGGGACGTACTATACACCATTTTGAAGATTGAGATGTCAACTACATTGTGCCAAAATTTGGGAAACACGGGAGTATTACACTGACCTGTAGAGGCCATTGAACCCAGACTGTCCAGAAATCCCCTACACTTTGGGCTGTCGCGACCTGTTTTAGGAAAATTTATTCTCGTCTTAATTCTTGGTCAAATTAGTCCCATGATATGTCAAATTGAAGCTTGAGGTGTATAGTTTGCTGTATAAGAATTTGAGAGTAATTGGTGGAATGGTTTTTCCGTAATCGTGGAAAGAGTGAGGGTTGTTTGGTGTCCTATTTGAGGTTTGCTGACAGTCTTGCTTGTCCAACTTCAAATAGTGATAACTGGAGCAAACGAGAACTTTATGGAGCGGGTGATAGCTTGTTGGAAAGATAATTAAGTCTAGAATAACATAATAAAAGATGCGATGTTCGGGATACACGGAATTTCTGCAGTATCCAAAAGACTGAACCATATTCGGATTGGTAAAAAACCATAAAATTGAGATTGGAAAAACAAACAAAACAATAATCTTAAATCCATCATCGGAAAACAGAAACAATGGATCACTTAAACAGATTGGAGAGTCGCATTAATTCACTGAAACGGTACCAGAAAATTATATATTCATTTTATCCTATTCCCTTTTTCATAATCTACACTTACATCCAACCAAATATTCTGATATTTTCAAACCAAAACAACATGAAGAAAGCCATGGCTGACATCAAAACTCTTCCAGCAGAATTGTTGTTGAAGATATTCGAAAAGGTTGCTAGCCATTCTATCGAGGACATTTCGAACGTTAAAGTCAATTGCAAACATCTTTTAAATCTTGCAAAGCATAATTCGGTGTATAAACATACATCGTTGGAGAAATTTGCATGTTTACCAATGAATTCGGCTTTAGCGCAAAGACCGTTTGTACACGAAGTAATCAACGACTGTCACGGTGAGCCTGACGAGGAATACAAGGTGCTGTTTGAATGGGTAACGACACCAGATGAACATTACAACAAAGATTGCCAATTATATTTTTTGAAATGGTGCATAGAAAGTGGCAACCCATAAGATTTGTACCATGAAGGAATAGTACAGTATTACCAACAGAGTTGTTGTTCTTTGCACGATAAGGTGGCTCTTGAAAATTTGAACATGTCAACACATGATGGACACGATGAAGCCAAGTACGTTTATTGTATGCTTTTGATGATTGACAATGATCAGGATGAACAAAATGTGGGATTTGAAATTTTCCGTTCTTTGAAAAAGATGACGAAGTTCGATCAAATCAAAGAGTGCGTCAAATCTGTTATCCGAAGTTTGTGGGTGCGTAAACATCCCGTTCAAAATCATGACAAATCTTGGTGCAATTCCAGCAGATGCAACCATGAAAAGGTTTCAAACAAGCAATTACAATTGAACCGAGACGAAGATGACGAAAATAATGATATTAGTTGTGAATATTGTGCTGCAGATAGTGAAATAAATGAATTTTGTAATATATAGAGTTTATGTTTTTTTGGTGTTGTTTGTAATTAATGGATGTACTGGATTTTCAAATTTTTTTTTTTGTTGTCTGCAAAATAGTGTTATTGTATTTAGGGTTGCTTCTTTATAGTATTTTATGATATAATGCCTTTAACACAAATGTTGTTTTCAAACTTAAACCAACTAGACATGTTTCCTACAAAATACTATAAGATTCGTCACTTTATGTTCCCCTTAAGAAGAACAAATTTTATCACTTTTGCAATTGTAGGTGAAGGTTAATCGGTGCGGTTAAACGTGAGAATCCTACAGAATTTTATTTTACTTTTTTTTTTCTTTGTCAATGCTACAACCTTTTGAAGTTCAAAATTAGCACACAATACAATTATTTTTTATTACCATGTTATTGTTAACAGCTTGATATCAATATGAACGTATGGATTTACCAGTAAGACAACACACCAACGACGGTGACAACAATTTTGTTCTTTTTACCCCGGACATCGCACGGGTAATTCACTAGTGTATATATATATATATATATATATATATATATATATATATATATATATTAACCCAAATTATCTTTTTAAGGTGAGTAGGCTCCCTCGGATATCTCCATAACCTTAGCTCTTTGAGGCGACTGCAACACTAATATTGAGTGCTGGGTTTGGGTTATGCCTTTCCTCAAGATGACATTGGTGAGAATTGAACCAAGATCATTTCTCACCCACTCAGCTCCCTTACACCAAGTGAAGTGTAATTATTAGATTCTCATGTAGTCATGTCTCTTTTTGATATGATATAATCATGTAAAAAATCTTAGTCATTCATCGATAGTATGAAAATAAATGACTCAGATTTTTCAAATGATCAGATGATGTCTAAAAGAGATATGAGAAGATTTATTTTCCATATATCACATAAGAGCATCCATCCCTCACCATCTCTCTCTTGGGTCGTTGTGAGTCTTGTGACTTCCCTGCCAACACCTTTTCCCTTCTTTTAGCTTTATTCTCACTTTCCATAGCTTATGCAACTACCCTTTTCTCTTTTTCACTGGAATAGTTCTATTTGTGATAAGTTTTTTTTTTCTCAAAAAGGTTTATCTTTTTATTTTCTCTCTTAACTTATACAAATCACATGCCACATCCAAATTATTTGAAAAAGAAAAGAAATTTTCCATCACATTTTTGGAATTGATTTTAGATCTGAATTACGTGACTCCCACGTTATCAAACAATATGAAAGGATGCTAATCCAAGTAAGTGAAGCATGCACAACGTGGAAGCTATGAAAGAAGTGGCAAAGCTAGATGTTGAGTTGAGTGCAAAAGAGAGAAATTTGTTCCTTGGTTGCTACAATAATATGGTAGTATACCGCAGAGCATCATGGAGGATCCTGTCACTGTTAAGGTGGCAAAGTGCTTTCACATAATTATGTGGGCTCTAGCCAATAAATTTGACTTGGATTTCTTAATAACTGATGTGGATCAATCAAGTGCTCATGTGAGCTTCTGCAATCTTATCTCTCACATGACATGTTAACTTTTTAATGATCCTATTGCTTGCTGTTTTTTGGCTACTACTTCATTACTGATGGCATTCACCCATCATCATAATTTATTTGACATAAGAGGATAACAGAACCCCTTAAAAGATGGTAAAATAAAGAAAGTAATATCAACAATTTTGACCAGTTATTTCTGTAAATAAAATTTAATAAAAATAACTTATTACTAAGGTCAAAGCATTGTACAAGGAATGTATAGCAATTGAGGAATTCAAATTTCCAGTCCAGCAATACATGCAACCAAGGACACTCCCAATGATGAACAATTGTAGAAAGTTCTCAGCAGAGAAGTGAATTGTACTGAATATGACAGAGCTTATGGCAACAGCTTGCTGCCATTCCATGGTGGAGGAAAGTGATGTCAACAGAAAGCCCCTATAAACAACTTCTTCCAAAAGTGGAGTGCCAACACAGTAAACAAGCACACAAGACACTCTTGAGATATCACTACTTAGGAGGATCTCCTTCAGTATGGGGTTGTTCACAGGCTGCAAGCATATGGTAAAAGTTAATTAAAGGTAAAAACCATCATTTCATAACTTTCACTCAAAACTTCAGTGCATAGATAGAGAGCAAAAAAGTAGTTTGCAACAAGCAGCAATCATAATTCTGTTTGCATTAGTTGGGAACGGATGGTACATTATTCTAGCATGTATATTATCTCTAAGCTTTCCCAAACTAAACTGGGAACGGAAAACTTAATGTGAATCTCATATTAAAGAAGTATAAGAAATATAGAAAAGGAAAGCAACTTAATAGAAACTTGGATTTCTTCAAAAATATATGGAGACTAGCTCCTTACAACTAAGGTAGAACTTTAGAATTCCTCACAACAGAAAAATAAATAAATAAGATACCACAAATCATTCCAGAGACTTGTAAACTCCCTCCTAAATCCTCACTCAGTAATTGCCTACCTCTCTCATTTCCCCCATCTTCCCTTATATCCCACACAGCCTTTAACTTTACCCCCTTGCTTCCCACACCAGTTGCCACAGGCAGGTTTGTTATAGCCCAAATCCCTCTTCACCCTTACTCATATTTCCCATGTGGTCCAGCTGGTCCAGCATAGGAGTGCCTAACACAACTTGAGTTATGTGGGGTATTTTCCATGATCCGGTAGTACATTTTATTGCAGGGCTATAATAGTCTTTATCATTATAATATTTTAATCATTCAACTTGAACACAACGTCGTTTTGGGAGTGAAATGTAGAAACATTAAACTCATAGTTTATATATACTGTTTTTCTACACAAATGAAATGAAATGAAATAACAGAAAAAGAAAAATATATATATATATATATATATATATAATCACCAACCTTAGAGCCAAATAATGTGTCAGCAAGTAGTGATGTTGGGAAAATCAAAAGAAGAAGAAACCCAAATCCCAGAGCTGATGACAAAAACCAGTTCCTGCCACTCGATAATTTGTTATTTTTGAAGAAATTTGTAAACTTATATTGTGGCTTAGCCGTGTACTTCAATAAAACCAGAGCAGCATTAAGCTCGAGAATTTGAATGGTGAGAAGTGATAAGGCCTGCAGCAGTGAATGAAAAGGAATGTGTTAAAATACCAGTTCAAAAGTCAAATCACCATGAACCTAAATTCCAGCAGGCCATGAGTTAACAACAACAACAATAATAATAATAAATGATCAAGAGGAAGATTATACTTACTACTATTTTAATCTTACTACTCTTATTACCTAATTGATTGCTGTTGGATCAATTTGAAATCAACGACATTTACAACAATAAACAATAAGTAGAAAGAGTAATAAGGCTAAAATAATAGTAAGTATAATATGGCTCCCTAAATGATAGAGCTGACCTTAGTTTGTGGGTCAAGAACTGGTTGTCCTGTAAATAAGGCAACCACAGATAAGCCTCCAAAACTGAAAGGGATATGGAGAGTGAATAGATAGAGAGCAAGAGAGCTCCATATATTCCCACTCTCCCATGGACTATTATCCTCTTCCAAAGCTAAGAATCCCTGAGAAAAGGGTGTTTCCTGTTCTCTCCTTTTGCAAAAGCTCTTGAAACAGTTGCGTTTGTAGGGATTGTATCCCAACTGCAGTTGTGGCGAATATTTCAGGCTATTAATTGTGTTTGGTTGGTGATAGCAGCAAAAGCGTGTGCCAAACTCATTACGGAAAAATTTAGCATGAGCATGTGGCGACCCTAATACCGACAACATTTGCATCTTTAATCCATTATGGTATTCTACGGTTGAAGTTGAAGTTGAAGTTGAAGGCACCAAATATTCATACGGAGACTGTTAGCACCTACCACATGAGTACGTGTCATTTGTTTGTAGTCCGTTATTGGCAAATCTGGGCTGCATTGGGCAAACACCTATCACCAGGCCAATCCAAAACCCATTATTGATTATAGATTTTAGTTTGCTTATTTTCACTAACCTGGTGTAACAATAATAAATTTTGGGTTTAACATCTATCATTTAACATGATCACAAAAAATTTCCTACACACACAACATTTTATGGGGCCGCAACACAAAAAAAAAAAAAAAAACTCTGGCACGCAAAACGAATCTCTATAACATAACACAATCACTTTTCCTACAACACAACTCTTATAAAACCCATAAATTTTATATTTAATTTTAATGATTTTCTTTTGGTAAAATCACTTTAAACGAATTTGATAACTAATTTATTAAAAGTTAATAATTAAATAATAAGAATAATTCAATCAATTAAATTTGTTTGTTTGACAAAAATCAAAGGTTAAAATTAAATATAAGACTTATTATTCTTATATCTGTATAAGTTGGTCATATATGTAACAGTCTGTTGTATACCGGTATTTTTAACATTGATTATGATATTAAGCGCAGTTACAATCACAACAATTCATTTATAAAAAATGCGAGTAAACTTTTTCTTTTTCATTACGCGAGTATTTAAAACAATAATAAAGCGTAATGAGTAAAAATTGTGATCATAACTGAAAACTAAATGCGAAATAATAATATTAATTTCCTAACTATCATATAATATTTCTCTCAAGTCACTAAGGGGTTCCCATAAACCCCCCAAAATCTCAATTTCACGGTTTTTTATATCCGAATATGGTTCAGTCTTTTGGATACTGCAAAAGATCCGCGTGTCCCGAACCTCCTATCTTTTAGTATGTTATTCTAGACTTAATTATCTTTCCAACAAGCTATCACCCGCTCCATAAAGTTCTCGTTTGCTCCAGTTATCACCATTTGAAGCTGGACAAGCAAAACCATTTTTGGGTTTTCAAAAAAAAAAAAAGCAAAACCATTTTTGTAAAACCCGGTAACCCGGTCATCGGACCGGTTCGGGTTAAGCATTGGACCCGTCATGCATCGACCTGGTCAAACCCGATCAAAACCCGGTCAAACCCGACCAAACCCGGTCAAAACCGGTGACCCGGTGACCCGGTCGGGTCATGCATTTAAAAAAAAAATCAAAATTATTTCATCTTATTAGAAAAAAAATGTAGAACTCATTTTAAAAACTTTTTGTAATTTTATTTGCTAGTATACTCTTCTACAATGACTTCAAATTTCAGTTTCCAATATTGAAGTAATTTGCGGAATAATAAATTAACAGATTGTGACATATGTTACATTAAAGTAGTTGAATTTGAAAAATATGAGCTCAATATCATTGAGAGGTATGTTTATGGGGATTCTGAGTTGCAATTTAAATTGACATAGTAATAGTGTACATTATTATGGGTTTTATAAGAGTTATGTTGTAGGAAAAATGTTTGTGTTATGTTATAGAGATTTGTTTTGCGTGCCAGAGTTTTTTTTTTTTTTTGCTGCGGGCCCCACAAAATGTTGTGAGTGTAGGAAATTTTTTCTGGTCATGTTAAATTATAGATGATAAACCACATTATTATTTATTTATGTTTCATGTTTTTGAGCTTATTTAGTGAATCTTGTTTAATTCATTTTAGATATGGAAAATATAATTGAATTTATATGTTCATATTTATATTTTTTTTTATATATCTATATATATTCGGGTCAACCGGTCCGACCAGTGACCTGCTGGTCCGACCAATGACCCGCCGGTCCGATCAGTGACCCAGTAACTCAGTACCCCGACCAGGTCGATGCCCGAACCGGGTTTAATAACACTGATCTCATTTCAACATACATCAAAGATAGTTCAAGCACACTTTGGATAGAAAATGTATCCTCATAACAATGTATTAAAACTAACAAAAGCTCGAAGCCTACATCAGCAATTTATATTTTTGGAGACAAAAATTAGTTCCTACAATCTTATTTGATCATCCATCAGTGACCAGCTGATTACAAATTACATCCTCTTCCAAGCCTTCTTGTCGTTCTTAAGGTAAGACCATTATTTCTCTTGTTGATCGCAACAGCTTGTTTTTGCTTGCAACCTGCAACCTTACGCCTTTTGGATTGCTGATGAGTTTCTGCTTTATCTGGACTATAGTTCTCAAATACATCACCTTCCATCTTCTTTCGCTTAAGTTGATTCACGAATCCTTCAAGTGACTCCTCAGCATCTTCGCTCTTCATCAATTCATTTGCCACTTGCGCAGGGATTATCCGTGTCTCCTCTATTAGCCCCTCAATCTCCCCAAACACGCGGTGGACAGAGGAAATTTCCAAGTAATTTGAGGCCAAAATCTTGAACCCTTGGTAGGTGCAATATGACATGTCACTGTGCATGTCCATTCTTCCAGGCCTCAACAGAGCTGGGTCTAGTCTTTCCTTGTGGTTTGTGGTGAATACAATGATTCTCTCATCTCCACAACTAGACCATAACCCATCTATGAAGTTCAGCAATCCAGACAAAGTCAACTGCTTCCATCCATCAATTGCTTTATCCTATGACCAATTTTAGCATTCAAACTCAACTAATGATAGAGATGTTACTATAAGAACACTATTTAACTTAAAAATGAGAGTGTGTGTGTGTGTGTTTGGTTTGAGAAATTACTAAATTAAATTGTATCCAAGTCAAATCAATAGTAAAAAAAAAACATATATAGTGCGATAAGGTTAAAGAAAAATAAGGTGTCACTAGCATAGTTTTGTTTTTATATGTGGAGTTGTTGATTTTTCATGAACATCTACTACCAGAAATAATAATAATAATAACAACGACATCATAATGCTTCACACGGAGTATAGTGGTATGTGACATCTAGGGGTGTAAATGGGTTAGGCCGGCCTACAGGGGCCTACGAACTAGCTTATATTCAGTCAGACTTGGCCTATTATAAATAGAACAGGCCTATCTTTTAAAAATACCTATTTAGAAAATAGGCCATAGGCTTTTTTGTACATGTCTGGCCTATAAGCCTACAGACCAGCTTATATCATATTATTTATTTAAAATATAATAAATAAAATTTTTATTTTAATAATTTTGAATAATAAAATAATATTATTTTAGTTATTCTTTAAATTTTTGCATGTTTAATAGGCTTAAATAGGCTAAAAGGCCTAGGCTAAGGTTTTTTATTTTTTAAATATAGGTCAAGCCAGACTCGTAATTTTGGGCCTACATAGGCTAATAGGCCAGCTATACCCAATGTTTTTACACAGGCCTGACCTATTTAAGCCAAAGCCTAACCCAACCCAGCCCATTTATACCATAGTGATATCCACCATCCTCTGGCAATTTTTTTTCAAAAAGAAAACAACAAACAAGAGTAAAAGAACAATGACATGTCACGTGTGTGAAGGATAAATCTTTGGTACAACTGTTGAACTCAAGTGGGTACAATTTTTTTCCATTTTTAGAAAAAAAAATTAACACTTTTCAAATTTTTTCAAATTTAATTTTCCCGCCATGTTGCACTTTTTTCCAAAACTAATCAATTAGCACCAAAACCAAATTTATTAACCAATTATCATCATTTTACTATCATTATTGCACAATATATTAACCAATTAGGGTACTGCACATTTAAGGAAAACCTAATTTACCTATTTAAGTAAGGGAAATATTACTCTCCTTTCGATTTTTGCACCCCACCTTTTTTTTTCTTTTCTTTTTTAATGTAATGGTGGACCTACTTATTTTCTCTCTACTACATAAGATAACTATCTTATATGGAAGAGGTTAATAAAACCCTTTAAGTAAATACTTGGAAGAAGGTATGATAGTTATTTAGAATTACCAACCTGTACATCAGCTTGTTTACGTCCATCTCCTTGCCTAGGCTCTGGAATATCCACAATGCAATCAATGTCTTCAATGACTAAAATGGACCTATTTGCTGTAGCCAGAAGCAGCTTTCTCAGGTCCGAATCCTTTCTTATGTTGCCAAGTTGCAACTTAAAGATATCAAACCTCAAATGATTAGCCATGGCAGCGATCAAGCTGGATTTGCCAGTACCCGGAGGGCCATACAGGAGGTACCCACGTTTCCATGCCCTCCCAACTTTTTTGTAAGAGTCCCTTCTCTTCACAAACCAATTTAGGTCCTCCATGACCGCATTCTTCAGCTCTGACTCCATAGCCAGTGTCTCAGAAGGCGATGGGTGCTCGAGGTTTATAGAGTCCCATTTGACCGCACTATAACCATAATTGGAGGTATTCAAAGTATGAATCTTCAACACCCTTTCCTCATCTTTCATCTCCTTTGCTTTCTCAAGAATGAAGGGCAGGTAAGATTCCAAGACCATTTCCTTGTGCTTCCTGTGGAAGCTCAGCTCAAAATATCGCTTTACCGACCTTGTAGAGATACTGGAATAATCGTTGGGGGAGTTGTTCTTCTCTGATTCTGCGCAGTTGAATCTCCATTTGAGAGAAAACCCTTCATATGAATCAGTTATTTTTTCACCACTCTCTAACAGAATGGTCAATTTTCTCTCCGTTGGACTCTTGCTGACCTTGAGCCTTTTATTAGCAGGGCTCACTTTGGTGGAGAGGTAAGCCTCTGCAGCATCATAGACTTGGTTGCGAGCTATGCCACTGGACTCTTCGATGATGAGTGTGAGAGTAGAGGAGAAAGGCTTGATGAGGTAGCGGAAGGCATTGGAAAGCAGAAGGATGATAGAGGAACCCATGGAGGCATAATCCGAGAAAATTGAGGATGGAGAAGTCATGCTCATGTCTTTGGGGAAAAACATTATTGTGTGGTTAATAGCACAGAACACAACACATAGACAAGAGAGGGAAATTGAAGGAAGAGGGAAATAGAGAGAGAATAGGTTTTGTAATTTGTAGGTTTCAGGTAAAGGGTTTACCTCTTATTTATAGAATTTATTTAGGGAGATATTATATTTACTATCTAATTTTTTTACTATTTTTTATTACCAAATCTTAACCGCTGATTTCCGTCAATCTAACGGTTATAATTTATTGCAGATTAATAATTAATTAATAATTATGATCCCATAAATTACAAGCGTTAGATTGACGGAAATAAACGGTTAAGATTTGGTAGTAATAAGAAAATTAAGTAGTAAGTATAACCTCTCCTATTTATTTATGGGTAATAAAATTCTGATCCTTTTTTTGGTAATCAAGATTCTGATCTTTTTTTTTTTTTTTGTAATCTAAGATTCTGATCCTTTAATATCTCTTTTGAAAGCCTATATTCAAATTTATAACAGGATTAGTATCGTATCTTAGATTGATTGATATATATATATATATATATTTTTAGTTATTTTAGTAAATATTGTTAAAATCGAGATCTTAAGTAATATTGGAAGGAGATTAGAAAATCATAAAACGTAAAATTATAATATAAAAAATCGTAAAATCGTAAAAATAGGGGGTTGTATTGGATTGGGATTTTAATTGATTGTTTTTGGACAAAAAAATCCGTTGGTATTCGATTAGGATTTTAATGGATTGAAAAAAAGTCACGTAGTATTCGATTAGGATTTTAAATGATTATTTTAAAATCCGTCCAAATCCGTTGGTATTCAATCGGAAATTTAAATAATGGAATCACAATCTCGTGGTATTAAAAATCCGACGATTTTAATGGATTTTCTATTGGTGTGGATTTCGTGAGACTTTTTAGTGAAAAATATAGATAGGATGTCTCTCTCACAATCTCACCCTAATCCCTAGGATTTATTGAGATTATTCTATTGTAGTGTTTTCTTCTTCCTTTGGCATGTTGACTACTAGAAATTGGGTTCCGCCATGGGAGTTTCATCAAAACTAAAAAAAAACATATTTTTGAGCGATCTTCATCACAAAACAACCTAGAAACAACAAACCAACTAGATTTTAATATAATCTATCTCAAAAATAACATATTTTTTAGCCATTTTTGAGAAATTTTAGAAGTTTAAAAAGTGATTTTTCAAGCTATGGGTCACAGTTTTTCTTGGCACAAAAATGTGTGATTTTTGTATTAAAAACAACATAAATCAGTGCAAAAATAACAGGGAAACTCAAACTCTCGAACCAATTTTCATTTTATGTCAATGAAACAATATCAATTTAAAGAAAGATTGAAACTTTCATAATATGAACTCTATATTTCGTAACAATACATTCATGAACGAAATTCTTTCACTATAGGAAACGATTTCAAACAATTTTTGTGTCAATAGATAATTAAAAACTTGTTTCTCAAAAGCCCCAAAGCAATTTAATGTTTCAATGTATCAAATGAAAAAAAATTGATAAATTTTCTAAACTTTCATGTAATTAAACCCAAAATTTCTGATTCAAATTTTTCTTAGAATATTCAATGAAAATATGCATATGATATATAGTTAGAAAACTCTCATCACGTAAAACAAAAACCCCATGGTTTTCAAGGTCAATTGCAAAAAATTCCAAACGAGATTTTATCATGAACTTTAGGTTCTATATGCAAATTTAGAAATATTCTTAAAATTAAAAAAAGTGGGTCTTATAATATATAGGCATAACTTTGATACCAAATGAAGAAGATAATTTTCAACCAATTAGATATGTGAAAAGCTTTTGTTTTGTAATTTTGAATGTTTGTTAAAAATTATATTATATTTTATTTATATGTGGAGAGTTGTTGCTTAGTAATTTTTGAGATAATTTTCAACCCATTGTTAAGTTTACTATTTTTTTATTGATATTATTGCATTTCTTTGTTATTTGTTTTTATTGGCTCTTGTAATTTTGAATATTTGTTAAAAATTCATATAGTTTTTTAAAATCTTATAAATCCATATTGTCTTTTCAAATCTTTTGAATTCTATTCAAATCCTTTAAAATCCAATCCTATGCAATCTTGATTGTAAAAAAAAGTCTATAAAGTCTCTCAAATTCTAAAATGTCTTTTAAAATCTGTAGAATTTTTTATCTCAAAAATGTCTTTTAAAATCCTAATCCAATACACCCTAAAATTCTGATCCTTTAATATCTCTTCTGAAAGCCCATATTCAAATTTATTAGTGCCGTAACAGGATTAGTATCTTAGATTGATATATATATATTTTTGTTATTATTGTAAATGTTGTTAAAATCGAGATCGGAAGGGGATTAAAAAAATCATAAAACATAAAATTATAATGCAAAAAAATAGTAAAAACGTGAAAGCATTTGGAATGTTAGTAAAATTGTTTTGATTTGATGAAAAAAATCATAAAATCATAAAATTGTAGTGATAAATTGAGATTTTAACATAAATGATTCTAGTTTCCCCTTCTTCCTTGTGTTATTGCCTTTATATAGTATGGCGGGGACGTAATATATATGTTGCTAATTATGGGGGCGGGGACGTAATATATATGTTGCTAATTATGGGGAAATCACAAGGTGCATGCAAGTGTGGAATCCTACTGTGTGAACTTTTTCCATTTGAAGTCGGACCTGCTTCACACGGTCCGCGCCTTTGTAAGCCGTCTCCAATATATCCCATGCTTCCTTTGCTGTCGTCGCACCTCCAATCTTTTCAAGACCACCGCTTTCTTCAACTGCTTGAAACATCATAAATAGTGCCGCTGCATCCGTTCAACGCACTCAATTGCTTGAGTTGATTTGCTGAACTTTTTCCATTTTGTTCCTTTCCATTTCAATAGCGTCATTTACACGTTATCTCATTTGGGGGTGTGGACTTCATCTTTTATGGACAGGGTTATTGACTATTGAGAATTTCAATTGTCCATTTTTACACCTTTTATTTATAGAAAATGAAAGAAACTTAATAGAAACTTGGATTTCTTCAAAAATATATGGAGACTAGCTCCTTACAACTAAGGTAGAACTTTAGAATTCCTCACAACAGACAAAAATAGAAAGAAAAGAAAAGGATACCACAAATCATTTCAGAGACTTGTAAACTCCCTCCTAAATCCTCACTCAGTAATTGCCTACCTCTCTCATTTCCCTTATATCCCGCACAACCCTTAACTTTACCCCCTTGCTTCTAACACCTGTCGCAGGTTTGTTATAGCCCAAATCCCTCTTCATCCTTTACTCATATTTCCTATGTGGTCCAGCATAGGAGTGCCTAACACAAGTTGAGTTATGTGGGGTATTTTCCATGATCCGGTAGGACATTTTATTCAGACAAGGTCCAACATAGGACATTTTAATCATAACTATATACTAAAGCAAAAAACTTAAAAGCTTACAGAAGGATGTTTATAAAGAAAAAACAGTCATACTAATTCCTGATTCACATGCTGCAGCAGTATTGGCATTGAACATTAAACAAAGATGAGATTAAAGAGATGAAGAAAAGGAAATGACAGAAGCAGTGAAGACTGAGAGAAAACTCAGAGAGATTGAGAAAGAAATCATTGAGAATCGATTACTGTTTTTTGTTAATCTTTACAAGGGAGTGAAGAGCTTTTATATTACATTATCATTGTAACAGAATCCATCCGTGGAATATGGAACTGATACAACAGCTTACAACAAACTAAACAGCTAGCTAACCAACAGTGTAACAAACTGAACCATAGTTAACTAGATGAGAGAATGACTCATTCCAATATACTCCCCTCAAATGCATGGAGGATCATTAATCAGCTGAGAAAACAACTCATTCCAATATTCTCCCCTCAAGTGCATGGAGGATGCAGTAATAACAAAGAATCAAAAACTTTAAGCTTGTCCCTTAGTTCATTGAAACGAGCCACTGATAGAGGTTTAGTAAAAGTGTCAGCAACTTGTAAAGGACCAGGAATGTGTTGCACAATGAGAGACTTTGCCAAGACTTTCTCCCTTACAAAGAAAACATCAAGTTCCATATGCTTGGTTCTGGAGTGAAGCACTGGATTGTGAGCTAATGCAACAGTGCTTTGATTATCACAGTAAATGACTGGAACCTTGATAGGAACATGTAACTCCTTTAAAAGAGATTGAACCCACAGAATTTCAGCAGCAGTATGTGCTAAGCTTCGATACTCAGCCTCAGCACTAGAACGAGCAACTAGAGACTGCTTTTTAGCCCACCAAGATATAGGATTGGATCCTAAGAACACACATGCTCCAGAAGTGGACCTCCTGTCATCTGGATCAGACCCCCAATCAGCATCACAGAAAGCTGTAAGAGACAAAGGATGATGTTGTGAAGGAGGATGAAAAAGAAGCCCAAAAGAGATTGTGCCTTTGAGATATCTCAGAATGCGCTTAACAATTTTCCAATGATCTTCTAGAGGCTGAGAAAGAAATTGACAAACTTTGTTGACACTAAAAGCAATTTCAGGTCTGGTTAGAGTTGCATATTGTAAAGCACCCACAATGGACCTGTAGAGGGAAGGATCGGAGGCATAGTTGGCACCATGTTTACTAAGTTTACAACCACTTGGCATAGGAGTGGAGATACCCTTCGAATCTGTCATACCAGCTTTGTGCAGGACATCCTTGATATATTTGGACTGAGATAAGAGCAAGCGACCATGAGAAAGAGACTTTACCTCAATACCAAGGAAATAATCCAAGTTACCAAGCTGCTTAAGAGCAAATTTTGAGTTCAATTGATCGGTAAGTTGCTGAATGAGAGCAGGATTGCTACCAGTAATGATGATATCATCAACATAAACCAATATATAAGTGCAATGACCACCTGTTCTTAGAATGAAGAGAGACGGATCACACTTGCTGGAGACAAAACCAAGTTGATGAAGAGCTGCCCGAAACTTCTCAAACCAAGCTCTTGGAGCTTGTTTAAGACCATAGATGGCTTTGTTGAGCTTACACACTAGAGATGTATCAGCAACCTCAAACCCAGGAGGTTGAGTCATGTAAACCTCTTCCAAGAGCTCCCCATTAAGAAATGCATTGTTGACATCAAGCTGCTTCAAGGGCCAACCATGAGATAAAGCCAAGGTAAGAATAATACGCACAGTGATCGGTTTAACCACAGGAGAAAAAGTTTCATTGTAGTCAAAGCCAAGCTGTTGATGAAAACCTTTGGCTACAAGTCTAGCCTTATATTTGTTAATAGATCCATCAGGATTTTCCTTGATACGAAAAACCCATTTGCAACCAATGGAAGATCTAGAAGCAGGCAGTGACACAAGTGACCAGGTACCATTGGCAATAAGAGCATCATACTCAGCATGCATGGCCCGAACCCATTCAGGAATGGAGAGTGCTTGTTTGACAGTAGATGGTTCCATATGAGCAGTGAACAAGGAAGGTGCAGGACCCTTGGATCTAGTAAGAATCGTGTGAGAAGGAGATGATATCTTAACTGATCGAGGGGGAAAATTGTAACAGCCTCAATCCCTATAGCAGATATTATCCGCTCTGCCCCCTTCCGGGACTCACGGTTTTACGTTCTGGGGTTACCCCCAAAAGGCCTCCACTAGGAAAGGTATCAACACCCATATATATGGCATGCTTTGTTCTCCTTTCCAACCGATGTGGGACTTTACATCCTCCCCCACTGGGAATACAGCGTCCCCGCTGTACACACCGGTCCAGGACCAGGCTCTGATACCATTTGTAACAGCCTCAATCCCTATAGCAGATATTATCTGCTCTGCCCCCTTCCGGGACTCACGGTTTTACGTTCTGGGGTTACCCCCAAAAGGCCTCCACTAGGAAAGGTATCAACACCCATATATATGGCATGCTTTGTTCTCCTTTCCAACCGATGTGGGACTTTACGGAGATAATTCCATAATTGACCCTAAGAATTAATATGAGGTATAAATAATTATGTTGAGTGAGTAAAAAATACTGTAAGTCGCTTTTCGGGTGAAAAGTGCAAATACCGGCTCTGCTTCTCGGTATAAATGCGTGTCGATAAAGTATCCTAGAAAATTATAATAAAAATCTGAATATTTATAGAAAATTACGTAGGACTAGTGAAATGAGTTTCAGGGTAAAATAATGAGAACTGGTATCAAAACGGATACTGGCTATGGAAAAGTGCGTACCGGAAAGGTGCTGCGAAAATTAAATAAAAAATATGATAAATCTTAGAAAAATGTTTAGGTTCAGATCCCAAGTTTGGGATTAAAATGATAAGCGGATCTACGAGGGTTAATACTGCGTGAGATCACTTGACAATTATAAATAGCCTCTTTACGCATAACCTTAGGTCAGAAACCTAGTGCCTCCACTTGCCCTAAAAGGATGATTTGAAATATAAATAGAAAAAAAAGGGGATCCAAACCCTAGGTTATTTTGTAGACTCAGCAGCTGAATAGTGTGGCAGCATTTGGGAGCTTTCTTGGAGTCTTAGCTTTCTTCTCCAAAGTTTCCATCTTTTTCCTCCTCTCCTCCATTGAAACATCACCCAACCATTAAAGCTCTGGTTTTGTTGAAAGAGAACCCATTGTTGAAGGGGATTTGGGTGCTTTCTCAATCTCTAAAGTTTCCATTTTTTTTCTGTTCTCAAAAGGATCCAAGGTAAACCTAATTATCCCCTTTTGTAAATCCATAATTTTTGTTAAAATCCTTGTTATATGTTACTGTTGATGCAGAATCGTATACTGTGCGCTATCTGTAGATGACCATTATTTTGTCACTTTTGTTTTATTGATCGCATGATTTCAAAATGAATTTATGTACTTTTTCGTACAAGAAATCGGTCGCTGAGTCAAGTGTAAAATGCTTTTTCTGAATCCACTATGTCCAAGTTGTTTATATATATATACAAGAACCCACAGGGAGTCGATTTCGTGTATCCCTGTATGTAATTTCGTTTATCTATGTTTATCTATGTTTATATATATAGTTTCGTTTATCTATATACATAGATAAAAAAGGCAACGTATACAAATCTACAGTACAGGAAGTCATTGAGTTGAAAAGTTTGAAAAGTTAGAAAATTTGAAAAGTATGATTACTTTGTATATGTCAAAGTTAAACATAGGTACATATATATTATTAGTTTACCTGACTCGGTACTGTACACAATTTCTTTGAATACGTTAAAGTTTTAAATTGTTAAAAGTCTTATTTTGTTAAAGTTTTATAATGTTACGTATTGTACTTTTAAAGCATTAGAGTTTTATATTGCTAAAGTTATATATTGTTACGTTACTGTTCTCGGTTTTATATATATATATATATATAATATACATATATTTGTGGCTATATTTATATATATTTATAAGATAATAATTATCTAAAAATAAATAAGTTAAATGGTATATCTTAGAAAGGATCTCCGGTTTGAATAAAAAAAAAAAAAAAAGAAAATAATATCCGATTGCCTTGGAATTTTAGAATATGTATATTGATACTATGATGGTCATTGAACCAGATCTGTGAGTGCATTGGATTCTATTTGTGGTGTGGACCCTTGTGATACCGAGTTCGAGTCGGAGGGGCATACGGGTACAAGTAAGCTTTCGTGTCCTCGGTTTAGCCACCGTGTGGTTCCACCATACCCCATGGGGGAATGGTTTATATGCATGTTGTGCTTTCATGTTTTTATATTTGAACTGTTCTAAGTTGTTATGTGCAATGGCTTTTAATATGTATGTGTTGTTCCACCTAGACGGCAAGCCTGAGTATGTAGCGTCATACAATATGGTGGGGCTGTGGGTGGGTGCAAGTAGCGTCTTGCACTATCTGTAGGATTTAGACGTATTTCCTGCATTTCTCTGGCCAGTAGAATTGATTTGACACACATTACATGATTATCTGTTGCATTGCACTGTTTTCATAACTTATATTGTAAACTGTTTTTAAAACTTATATTACACATGTAAGTGAGCTTGGGGTGGAAGTTCCTTGAGGACCCCTTGTCTTACTGAGATTTCTTGTTAGAGATCTCACCCCACGTTTGGGGCATCATTTCAGGTTCAGGTAATGCTGGGGTTGAAACCTCAGGCGGCAGGAGGCCGGAGCTGACTTAGTTAGTGGCAGATAGGCTGATGATGGACTGTGTTTATTGCTGTTATGTTTTTTGTTTCATTTAAATATTATTATGTTGAGACTTATTTGGCTATGTTGCCTTGTTTGTGTGAGCATGGGGTTGTCCATGCCACGTTTGACTATGTTGAATTTTATGTTCGAGTTGTAATAACATAGAAACTTATTATATATGAATATGAGGTATCTCAGTTAGATGTCTTTTGCAATCATATACAGGCGATATTTTTGAAAATAAATTGAGTAATGTAACTTGGTAATTATAATGACGTCATAATTGAATTTAAGAAAAAGTTTTTCCGCATATTAATTAAGCGTGGCTTAATACGGTAACATGTTAACAAACCGGGTATACACGGGGTGTTACACAAATAATCTGAACTAGAAGAAGATACAGGAGAAGTAGATGATCCTGACTGAGAGCAGTGACTGGTAGGAGGTGAAGAAATGATATGGGAAGACTCATAAAGTTTTGTCAAAGTAGCTGTTCGAGGATTATCCTGGATATTGGCAGAAGAAAGAGGAGAAGAGGAAGCATGCTGCGTAGTAGCTGACGTATCTCCCAAGAAATGATCTGCTAGCCTAGCTGAGGAACATAGATGAGGCTGAGAATGACCTATAGGACTAGGTGAAAAGGCAACGGGATAAAGCTGAGAGCTGCCTGCTGGACTAGAGGAAAAACCAACAGGTTGAGGCTGAGAGTTGTCCACTGGATTAGGTGAGAGATCAACAGGATAAGGCTGAGAAGGATTTGCCAGTGGGAAAGGAGCAGAAGGAGGTAAGGCAGAGGTGACAGATTGACGGGAAAGAGAAACAGCAGGCAAACAAGGCTGTGAAAAAGGAGAAGTAGCAGGTAAAGAATCACGAGTTGCAGCAGGTCCAAAAGCAGGAGGTGCAGGTTGATGGGAACTAGACAATGTAGGACTAGATGAAATAGACAAAGGTGATAAAGGGAAAGCAGGGCAAGCACGCGGTTGAGGTGATGCAGTAGGCAGATGAGGTGATGCAGTAGGCAGTTGAGGTGATGCAGTAGATACAGAAGAAGAAAGCAGCGGGTGTTGAGCCACTTTGGGTAATGAGTTGGGTAAGGACCAATCAAAAGGAACAATAGCACTAGAATAGGAGGATGCAACAGTAGAGTGTGGTACAATGGATGGACTCGAGGGAAAGAGGCAAGGAAAGGGAAATTTGGATTCATTAAACACAACATCTTTGGAGATATAAATTTTACCATTAGGACTCAGACACTTATACCCTTTATGACTGGATGAGTAGCCTAGAAACACACACTCATGAGATCTAAAATCAAACTTATGCTTGTTGTATGGTCGAAGGAGTGGAAAGCAAGCACACCCAAAAATTCTAAGAAAGGAGAAATCAGGAAGAGACTTGTAAAGAAGAAAATGAGGAATTTGAAAGTTTAAGGCAGAAGTAGGAAGTTTGTTGATTAGGAACACAGCAGTAAGGAATGCATGATCCCAATATTTTAAGGGAATAGAGGCATGTGCAAGAAGAGTTAAACCCATGTCAACTATATGTCTATGCTTTCTCTCAACCAACCCATTTTGATGATGAGTGTGGGGACAAATTAACCTATGATGAATACCCAATTCAGTGAGAAACTTAGTAAAGGGCCTGAACTCACCTCCCCAATCAGTTTGGACAGCCTTGATGACTTGCTGGAATTGGGTGGAAACTAGAGAATTAAAATTTTTGAAAGCAGATAGAGAATCTGACTTTTGTTTAAGAAGATAAATCCAAGTAAACCTGGTTGCAACATCTACAAAAGTTATATAATACATGAATCCTTGAGATGACTGAATTGGAGCTGGTCCCCATAGATCACTAACAACAAGTTGAAAGGGATCCGAATATACTGTAGAAGAGGGAAATGAAGGCAACCTATGAGACTTGCCCATACAACATGCAGAACAAAAATCAGTAATTGGTTTATTGCCTAATGAAAGATTACAATGAGTAAGTATCCTTTGTAGAGAATCAAAGTGAGGATGTCCCAATCTGGAATGCCAGAGATCATAAGTCCTAGATACATCAGCTACTACAGCATTAATGGAAACATTATTACAAGGATGAGAAACACACATTGTATGAACAGATTTATTACAAGGCTGCACACTGGCAGGACTACAATCCGAAAGAGAAGAACAAGCTATAGACTGATCAGAAGGATTCAGACTTGTAGGAACAGTAGCTGGAAGACCTTTGAACTTGTAAAGACCATCACTTCCAAGAAAGCCTTCAAGTAAGACCTCCTGGGACTCCTGAGATTTGACAAAACAATGAGTTGAATGGAACTCAAAGTAAACATTGTTATCCTTAGCAAACTGACTAACATTTAAAAGATTTTTGGTGATTTGAGGAACAAGAAGAAGTTTGTTTAAGTGAAGTGAAGTGTGTGGAGAAAAAGGAGAATAAAAAGTGCTAGAGCCAATAGAAGAAATTGCCAGACCTTGTCCATTACCAACAAATATTTGCTCAGGACCAGCATACTGAGTACTTTGCAAGAGATTCGCCGGATTAGGAGTCACATGGTGTGAAGCTCCAGAGTCAGGGTACCAGTCAAAAGTTGTGGGATTGCCAGAAAAACCACCATATGCAGTAGAGTTACCAGCTTGTGAGAAGGTGGTCGAAGGTTGCACATTAGGAAAAGAACCTGAGAAGCCAGATGGTTGATTCCAACCAGTATTAGCTGAAGGATGAGACACTGTCAAGTGTGCTGCAGCTGGAAATGTGGTAGGAAAGTGCATTGCAGGACGAGAGCTGATAGGATGAGGAGATGGACCAGTTGAAGCAGAAGAAGAACTGTTGCTATACCTCCACCAACAGTTGGCAGCCTCATGGCCATTTTTCTTGCAAAGTTGACAAGTAACAAGGAACCTTCCACCAACAAAGTTTCTGCCACCACGATGACGTCCTCTACCACCACGCCAACCACCACGAGTGGGCTGCATAAAGTTTCTAGTAACATTTCCTTGTTCATAAGGTTGGTGATCCATAGATCCTTGTGGTATGTAGCTAGATGGAGCTGAAGCGTGGATGACAGGAGGAAGGACAACAGGAGATGAAGGTTGAGCTGGAGCACTGTGAGCAACATTGATGGAATTAACACTCAAAGAATGGGACTGAAACTTAGAGAGCATAGCTTCTTGAGCCAAAATTTGTGACTCTAAATCATCAAAGGAGCTTGAATCCCTGCCTCTAAAATAGGTAATAAAAGGACCATATTCCTCAGGTAAACCTTCAAGAACTGTGCGAACCAGTTCCTTGTCAGTGAAGGGCTCACCAATGGCAATAAGTGTATCACCAAGAGCTTTCACTCGAGCAAGGTATTCTTCAATGCTTCTATCACCCTTCTTGATGTTCTTGAGTTCAGAACTCACTTGATTTGCCTTGGCCTTGGTTACTGAATCAAAGTATCGATGAATTTTGTCCCAAGCTTGATAAGACTGTCTTACTCCAAGAATTTTGTTGATAATCTCCTCAGAAAGAGTGGACTGAAGCCATGTAAGAAGCATTTTATCAGTTTTCTCCCATTCTACAAAGGCTGGATTAACCTTGCCACCAGCATGATCTTCATCAGACAGAAAACGCAGGGGAACTTGAGGATTAACCAGAAAATGTTCAAGTTGATGAGCTATAATCGGTGGTTCAACAATTTGTTTCCACAAAAGAAAATTTTTGTTTGTCAACTTCACTGAAAGTTGTGTGTTGAAAAATATAGGTGATCTGCTGTCTTTGGAAGCATTCGAAGAAGAAGAATTGATAGTATCAGCTGTATCTTGTGTAGCGGAAGTCATGAAGAAGCAAGAAATGAATCAGGGCCCCAAGAATGGAGCTCTGATACCATAAACAAAGATGAGATTAAAGAGATGAAGAAAAGGAAATGACAGAAGCAGTGAAGACTGAGAGAAAACTCAGAGAGATTGAGAAAGAAATCATTGAGAATCGATTACTGTTTTTTGTTAATCTTTACAAGGGAGTGAAGAGCTTTTATATTACATTATCATTGTAACAGAATCCATCCGTGGAATATAGAACTGATACAACAGCTTACAACAAACTAAACAGCTAGCTAACCAACAGTGTAACAAACTGAACCATAGTTAACTAGATGAGAGAATGACTCATTCCAATAAACATTATGACGTTTGAACAATGCTTCAAATCTATTACAGGTGTTTTTACATGGATATTGATAAAGATATAAGGCCAAAAAGATGCCTTGAGACATCAAACTAAAAAGACACAATCGGTGAAGGACACCATCTTGTACTTTACAAAGGAGGCCTGGCTCCCTGGGGATGCTTAAACCCTGTGGACATCTAACATCTAGCACTGTGAGGACACCCAATACCTTGAGGAAGCTATGCACCATGAAAAAGCCTAGGCCACCATCAGGCACCCTCTTCGTTCTTGTTTGACCCGTTTAGCTATCAATATCTCTCATTCAATACCAGTTTCTCAACTGAAATATGCAATAATTGAATGGCAAGGTATCTGTACGGCTAGAGAAAGCATCTCATGCCCCTCCAATAAATACCTCCAATCTCCCCTTAACCAAATACAGCTCCGAGCTTTATTCCTCTTAATCTCCTCCTTGTATCTCCCAGTTTTCTCACCTATTCTGTCATCCACCATAAGCCTTTCTTCCTTGTTAAATCTTAGAAACTATTTCTTTGGAAACACTTTCCACTCCATAAAGTCTTAAAACCACCGTTAGTAAAAGGGTGCTAGTTATACTTCTACTAAGAAAACTATGCAAGTCTAGCAAAGAGGCTGACATGCAGCCTAGGCTCTCTTACGCTTTTCAACCCCAAGCATTTCTATTGTGTCCCTTGTTCTCTCTACCCACTATTAAAGGCTAGATCTTCACTATATGTACATCCCCTTAGGTTTTGTTTGGGAGTTGGTTTTAAGAGGGGAGGGGAAGGAAAGGGAGGGTTTTAGTAAGCCCTCCCCTTGTTTGTGAGCTTAAAAAAAGGAGGGGAAGGAATTGAGGATTTTTACTAAACCCTCCAAAACCCTCCTTCTTCCTAAAATCAAAGTTCCCCCAATTTGGGGGGTTTTAGGGGGGGAAAATTAAATATTACTTATCTATCCTTAGCATTAAAATGCAAAAACTAAATAATTGTGAATCATTTTTTAAACGTGACATTATTAGAAAAGTCTCAAATACCGACAAAATTTATCACGAAAAATATTTCGTCAAAAATAGTGATGGAATTTTTGATGAAAATCACATACGTCAACATTTTTTCGTCAAAACTAAAGACGAAATAAAATTTTGTCATAATCACTGACATAAATTTTTTACTGGAAAGAATTCAGTCAAAACTATTGACGAATCTAAATTCTGTTGAAACTTTCAACGAAAATATTTTCGTCCAAAATTTGACGAAACACATCTCCACCGAAAAGTTTCGACGTAAAACAATTACGTCTAAATTTTTTACGAAAAACATTTCATCAAAATTTTCCGCAAAAATTTTCAACGAAAAATATTTCCATCAAAATTTGAGACTAAAGACATTTCTGCAAAAAAATTTGACAAAATTTTTTTGTCAAAATTCTTTACAGAAACTAAATTTCGTCAAAATATTTTATAAAAAAACATATTCATCGAAATTTTTGGCGAAAAATATTTCCATCAAAATTTTCAATGCAACACATTTCCATCGAAAATTTTTGCTGGAAAAAAATTTCATCAAAATTCTTTACATTCCGTCAAATGTTTTCGACGGAAATATTTTCGCTAAACTTTTTGACAAAAATTTGCAGTCGAATATTTAAGGAAACACATTTTCATCGAAAATTTTCGACGGAAAATATTTTCGTCAAATTTTTTGATAAAAAATATTTCCATCAAAATTTTCAACGGAACACATTTCTGTCAAAAAATCTCAGCAGAAAATTTTTCCGTAAAAAGATTTGACGAAAAATATTTCGATTAAAATGTTTGACGGAAAAAATATTCTGTCAAAATTCTTTATAGAATCTAAATTTCGTCGAAAGTTTCGAATGAAACATTTCCCTCAAAATATTTGTCAAAACAATTTCCATCAAAATTTTCATCCGAACACATTCCATCGAAATTTTGGACGAAAAATATTTCGTCAAAATTTTTGACGAAATATTTTTTTTCGTTTAAAGCATTTCATGGAGGAAATCATTTTCGTCAAAACTTTTGCCAGAAACTAAATTTCGATAGAAAATTTATTTTTGTAAAAATTTTCATCGGAGAAAAATTTTCGTCGCTTTTCGACGAATAGTATTCTGACGAAAAACTTTTTGTGACAATTTTCGTAGCTTGCAGCATAGAAATTTCATAAAAAATATTATTTTTTAATATTGTGAAAAGCACATAAATAATTTTGTTAGAAATTTTAAATTTAATTTAGTTTGTAAAATATAATAATTATATTAATTTTAAAAAGGGGTAAAATGGTAAAAATATCTCATTAACCCTCCATTTTCCTTCCTTACCATTTTTTAACTCCCAAACAAGGGAAGGGAATACCCTCCAATTTCCTTCCCTTCCTTCCCCTCCCTCCCCCTTGGATCCCCTTCCTTCCCTTCCCCTCCAAACTCCCAAACAAAGCCTTAGGGTCCGTTTGGGAGATGGTTTTAGGAGGGGAAGTGAAGGGAATGGAGGGTTTTAGGAAGCCCTTCCCTCGTTTGCGAGTTAAAAAAAAATGAGGGAAAGGTTTTGAGTTGTTTTTACTAAACCCTCCAAAATCCACCTTCTTCACAAAATTTAAGTTCCCCCAATTTGGAGGGTTTGAGGGGAAAAATATTAAAAATTATTTATCTACCCTTAGCATTAAAATGTGAAAACTACATAAATGTGAATCAATTTTAAATGTGATATTATTAGAAAAGTCTCAAATACCGACAAGATTTATCCACGAAAAATATTTCGTAAGAAATAGTGATGAAATTTTTGATGAAAATCATATACGTCAAAAAACTTCCCTCAACACTAAAGACGAAATTAGATATCGAACAAATTTTGCCATAATCACTGACATAAGTTTTTTACGGGAAAAAAAAATCAACTAAAATTATTGATAGAATCTAAATTCCGTCAAAACTTTAGATGACAGAGAGCAAAAATAGAAATAAGCAGAAGATGGGAGCTTGAAACAATGCCTAAAAGAGGGAATTGGAGAAGACTTATCAGTTTTGTCTAGCATTGCATCGAAAGATCCGCACCCTTCTTTAAACCATCAGCGCAAATGAGGGAAAAGGGGTGATGGTATTCCTCTATAAAAGGTTCAGCAGGTCATAAGTAAGAGGGAGGGAAGGAACGAAAGGTTGGAGGCAAAGTACAAAGGCTGAAGAATTATACTTGATATACCAAACTCCTTTGGCACAGGTGGTAAGGAGTATGGTCCCCTTAACCAGAGGTCTCGAGTTCGAGCCCGGGAATGGAAAAAAGGATTTGGGAGAGCCATTTGACAGATTCAGCTCTGTTTTCCCGTGCAAATTGCGCGGGAGTTGGTGCAAAATGCGTGGGAACTAATTTTTCTGATGCGAATTACACTAAAAAGGCCTAATAGGAGGGCAAGTGAGATTAGGTTTTCCTAAAACCTAATAAAAGGATCAGAAACAAAGGGAGGAGACACTTTTTGACAGCAAGGAAGAGAAAAACAACAAAGAAAAGGAGAATTCTTGGGAGCTTCTTGGAGTTTCAAAGATTCGAACGATCAAGACGGAAGAACTTCATCTTCTTTATCTTCTTTAGGTTCTGAATTTTATTTTATTTTATGTTTACTTTGTCAGACATGAATATGTCTGGCTAGTTTTATTATTGTGGTAAGGGTTACAACCCTTGATGTGAACCCCCTGTAGTTTGGTTGAAGTATATGTTTATCTATTTAAATTTAATTTATCTTGCCTTGTTCTTCATTCTACAATTCTTTTGGAGCCGATCAATCTATTAGGATTGCGAGACTTAGGATTTTCAATAGGGATATTGGGATTCTAATACCTGACAAAAGGTAAGATAACTGTTCATGTACGCTCTAGGGATAGGCTACATGAATAGCAAACGTCAAAGATTCATTGATTCTAGCGTTTAACATGAAAAGGGATTTCTAAGGGATTAGGATTATAATAAGGTTAATACGATTAAAATCACTAAGGAATTAAGGTTTAACTAATCATATAAAAGATGATGAATCATTTGATCAATTGAATAAGTAAACGTAAATGTAATCCAAGTTGCAAGGTGGGGATCGTAAAGGTGTTTGTTTCTCTTTACCGCAATATTTTCTCAACCTTTAATCTCGTGTTCACGAGTTTCTAAACGAACTTTTGAATCATTTACATTTTCTTGAATTGTTCTCAATTATTTCACAAACCACAATTCTTCTTAAACCATTTTTATTAATCCAACAAGAGAGGAATATTTATAATAACTTCAGTGCCTCAATCCTCGTGGAGACGATACTCTACTCATCATTTTTAGTACTTGGAACGATCGGTACACTTGCCGATTCCGCAACAGTCAGGGTGGTGGTGACCGAACCAGAATACATCTAGTTTGCAATTTCTCTAACCTTAAGCTCCTTACTTTAGTATTGAAATTGCATTTTTAGATAGTGCCTATCTATTTGCTTGGTTACTTTATTGATGACAAACTTGCTCTCACACTTAGATTTGTCCTTAATAAATCATTTATTGAAGAAACACTCTTTCAAATATCAAAGGAGACACTTTGCGAAAAGATTTTGTAAAACTCAATTCACCCTAGTACTGAAGCCATTTGTCCAACAGACTATTTTATGTCATCATCCTTTTCTCCTTCACCACGGAAATGGGTTCACGGTTTGGGAAGCGTTTTTTCTAAGAGATAATTTAAATTTCTCCGTTTTACATGATTAAATTTAAGTATCTATTCATAAGTATAAAATCATAAATTTCTCCATTTTAAGCGGTCAATTATGCAAATGTAAGGCCGCATACAAGGATTACCTCATCCCCACACTTATTAGTCGGATTTAACGGAGAATAAATTTATTTTTTTTATTCGTAAGTATAAAATCACTTGCCCCACCTCAATTAAAAAGAAGAGTGGACAAACATAGACTTGAGCCTGGTAATTTAAGCACACAACTTTGAATTCGGGAATATTTCCAGAAAATTAATGGCTTTTTTACCATAATTATTAGTATCGTATCATATATGATATGATTCATACGATACGATACGATTCACAAACCCAGCGATACGTATCGTGGGGTGTATCAGAAAAGGGTTTATATCGAATGATATGATATTGTATCGTACGATATGAAAATTAAATCAAATTTTGCATTTTTAATATAAAGAAAAAAAGAAATAAAGATTTGATTTGTGATTTACATTAAAAAAATTTAAAAAATTATTATTAATAAGGAAAAGAAAATAAACATTTGATTTGTGATTTAAACTCAAAAATGAATCTAAAAAATCTGTATTAATAAAGGAAATAATTAAATAAATATTTTAAATCACTTTAATATCTAAGGAAAAAAGATTTATTTTTGATAGGGGTGTTCGCGGTCTGTATTGGATCGATTTTGGAAGCAAAAATTATCTGATTCAATCCCTTCAGTTTGATCATGTAATCATCCATTCGGTTTGGAATTTTTTCAAATCCGATCCAATCCAATTTTTTCCGGTTTGGATTGGATCGATTTTCGGTTTTTTCAAAATCTAAAATTAGTTTCATGATTATTGTGCAAATAACATCTTTTGTAAATATTGGCTTTGTAATTTTTTTTTGAAATACAAAAAATCAGTAAAAGATAATATAAAATTTTTGAAAAAATATTTTAGTTGAAATTTTCAGTGCGACACATTTTCAACGACTATTTTGGATGAAAAATTTCCCGTCAAATTTTTGAATGAATTCTTTTTTCCATCAAAACTTTTGATGGAATTTTTTTGTCAAAACTTTTGACGAAAACTAAATTTCGTGGAAAATTTTGACTGAAATTTTACTTTTGTAAAATATTTCATCGGATAAAAATTCCATCGCCTGCGATGAAAAGTGTTCCGGCGGAAAAATGTTTTTTTGGCTGAATTTTTGTCATTTTCAACGTAGAATTTTCGTTAGAAATATGATCTTTTTAGTTGCGTCAAAAATACATAAATAATTTTGTTTAGCAATTTTAAATTTAATTTAATTCGTAAAATATAATAATTATATTAATTTTTGAAAAATGGTAAAATTATAAAAATTTCTCATTGATCCTCCATTTTCCTCCCTTACCATTTTTTTAACTCCCAAACATGGGAAGGGAATAGCCTCTAATTTCCTTCCTTCCCTTCCCCTCCCTCCCCCATCTTCCCTTATATCCCACACAACCTTTAACTTTACCCCCTTGCTTCCCACACCAGTTGCCACAGGCAGGTTTGTTATAGCCCAAATCCCTCTTCACCCTTACTCATATTTCCCATGTGGTCCAGCTGGTCCAGCATAGGAGTGCCTAAAACAACTTGAGTTATGTGGGGTATTTTCCATGATCCGGTAGTACATTTTATTCAGACAAGGTTTATTAATCATAACTATATACTAATGCAAAAAACTTAAAAGCTTACAGAAAGATGTTTATAAAGAAAAAACATAATCATACTAATTCCTGATTCACATGCTGCAGCAGTATTGGCATTGAACATTATGACGTTTGAAAGAAGATGCTCAATGCTTCAAATCTATTACAGGTGTTTTTACATGTATATTGATAAAGATATAAGGCCAAAAAGATGCTTTGAGACGTCAAACTAATAAGACACAATCGGTATAGGACAGCATCTTGTGCTTTACAAAGGAGGCCTGGCTCCCCAAGCTTAAATCCTGAGGACATCTAACATCTAGCACTGTGAGGACACCCGATACCTTGAGGAAGCTAAGCCCCTTGAAAAAGCTTAGGGCTCTTTGAGGAATCTAAATGCGCCTTTAGAAAGCATAGGCCACCATTAGGAAGCCTCAACTCCTTTTCTCTAGGAAACTATGCTTTCAGTGGCTTGGTAGACTTTTAAGTAAAGAAAACTCCATCTAGGATTCAGAACTTTAATAAGTAGTCTTCAATAGGAATCTGGTAGAACTAGCTTTGATCTTTCCTTTACTTGAAAGGGTAAAGAAGCACCTTCTTCGTTCTTGTTTGACCCATTGAGCTATCAATATCTCTCATTCAATACTAGTTTCTCAACTGAAATATGCAATAATTGAATAGCAAGGTATTTGTACGGCAAGAGAAAGCAACTCATGCCCCTCCAATAAATACCTCCAATCTCCTCTTAACCAAATACAACTCAGAGTTTTATTCCTCTTAATCTCCCTCCTTGTATCTCCCAGTTTTCTCACCTATTCTGTCATCCACCATAAGCCTTTCTTCGTTGTTAAATCTTAGAAACTATTTCTTGGAAACACTTTCCGCTCCATAAAGTCTTAAAACCACCATTAGTGAAAGGGTGCTACTTATAGTTCTACTAAGAGAACTATGCAAGTCTAGCAAAGAGGCTGACATGCAGCCTAGGCTCTCTTAAGTTGTTCAACCCCAAGCATTTCTATTGTGTCCCTTGTTCTCTCTACCCACCATTAAAGGCTAGATCTTCACTATATGTACATCTCCTTAGTGTATACTAAGTACTAACCCACTTCTAAAACCCTAGGTAGCACCAGCTCAAGAAGTGACAATAGGAGTAGAATTGAGACAAATGTACTAGACATACAGTTTACGGGTTCATTTATTTTTTTGCAGTGAATACAGATACGTTATTTCCATTGAGTCCAAAACGGCGTCGTTTTGGATGAAAATCAAGGTGTTTTTGTAATTTCAATTTATTGCAGGACTATAATAGTCTTTATCATTATAATATTTTAATCATTCAACCTCAACACAATGCCGTTTTGGGAGTGAAATGTAGAAACATTAAACTCATAGTTTATATATACTGTTTTTCTACACAAATGAAATGAAATGAAATAACAGAAAAAGAAAAATATATATATATATATAATCACCAACCTTAGAGCCAAATAATGTGTCAGCAAGTAGTGATGTTGGGAAAATCAAAAGAAGAAGAAACCCAAATCCCAGAGCTGATGACAAAAACCAGTTCCTGCCACTCGATAATTTGTTATTTTTGAAGAAATTTGTAAACTTATATTGTGGCTTAGCCGTGTACTTCAATAAAACCAGAGCTGCATTAAGCTCGAGAATTTGAATGGTGAGAAGTGATAAGGCCTGCAGCAGTGAATGAAAAGGAATAATTAAGTGTTAAAATACCAGTTCAAAAGTCAAATCACCATGAACCTAAATTCCAGCAGACCATGAATTAACAACAACAACAATAATAATAATAAATGATCAAGAGGAAGATTATACTTACTACTATTATTACCTAATTGATTGCTGTTGGATCAATTTGAAATCAACGACATTTACAACAATAAACAATAAGTAGAAAGAGTAATAAGGCTAAAATAATAGTAAGTATAATATGGCTCCCTAAATGATAGAGCTGACCTTAGTTTGTGGGTCAAGAACTGGTTGTCCTGTAAATAAGGCAACCACAGATAAGCCTCCAAAACTGAAAGGGATATGGAGAGTGAATAGATAGAGAGCAAGAGAGCTCCATATATTCCCACTCTCCCATGGACTATTATCCTCTTCCAAAGCTAAGAATCCCTGAGAAAAGGGCGTTTCCTGTTCTCTCCTTTTGCAAAAGCTCTTGAAACAGTTGCATTTGTAGGGATTGTATCCCAACTGCAGTTGTGGCGAATATTTCAGGCTATTAATTGTGTTTGGTTGGTGATAGCAGCAAAAGCGTGTGCCAAACTCATTACGGAAAAATTTAGCATGAGCATGAGGCGACCCTAATAGCTAATACTGACAACATTTGCATCTTTAATCCATTATGGTATTCTACGGTTGAAGTTGAAGTTGAAGGCACCAAATATTCATACGGAGACTGTTAGCACCTACCACATGAGTACGTGTCATTTGTTTGTAATCCGTTATTGGCAAATCTGGGCTGCATTGGGCAAGCACCTATCACCAGGCCAATCCAAAACCCATTATTGATTATAGATTTTAGTTTGCTTATTTTCACTAACCTGGTGTAACAATAATAAATTTTGGGTTTAACATCTATCATTTATCATGATCATAAAAAATTTCCTACACACATAACATTTTGTGGGGCCCGCAGCAAAAAAAAAAAGAAAAACTCTGGCACGCAAAACGAATCTCTATAACATAACACAATCACTTTTTCTACAACATAACTCTTATAAAACCCATAAATTTTATATTTAATTTTAATGATTTTCTTTTGTAAAATCACTTTAAACGAATTTGATAACTAATTTATTAAAAGTTAATAATTAAATAATAAGAATAATTCAATCAATTAAATTTGTTTGTTTGACAAAAATCAAAGGTTAAAATTAAATATAAGACTTATTATTTTTATATCTGCATAAGTTGGTCATATCTGTAACAGTCTGTTGTATACCGGTATTTTTAACATTGATTATGATATTAAGCGCAGTTACAATCACAGCAATTCATTTATAAAAAATGCGAGTAAACTTTTTCTTTTTCATTACGCGAGTATTTAAAACAATAATAAAGCGTAATGAGTAAAAATTGTGATCATAACTGAAAACTAAATGCGAAATAATAATATTAATTTCCTAACTATCATATAATACTTCTCTCAAGTCACTAAGGGGTTCCCATAAACCCCCCAAAATCTCAATTTCACGGTTTTTATATCCGAATATGGTTCAGTCTTTTGGATATTGCAGAAGATCCGCGTGTCCCGAACCTCCTATCTTTTAGTATGTTATTCTAGACTTCATTATCTTTCCAACAAGCTATCACCCACTCCATAAAGTTCTCGTTTGCTCCAGTTATCACCATTTGAAGTTGGACAAGTAAAACCATTTTTGTAAAACCCGGCCCGACCCGGAACCCGGTAACCCGGTCATCGGACCGGTTCGGGTTAAGCATTGGACCCGTCATGCATCGACCTGGTCAAACCCGGTCAAAACCGGTGACCCGGTCGGGTCATGCATTTAAAAAAAATCAAAATTATTTCATCTTATTAGCAAAAAAAATGTAGAACTCATTTTAAAAACTTTTTGTAATTTTATTTGCTAGTATACTCTTCTACAATGACCTCAAATTTCAGTTTCCAATACTGAAGTAATTTGTTGAATAATAAATTAACAGATTGTGACATATGTTACATTAAAGTAGTTGAATTTGAAAAATATGAGCTCAATATCATTGAGAGGTATGTTTATGGGGATTCTGAGTTGCAATTTAAATTGAAATAGTAATAGTGTACATTATTATGGGTTTTATAAGAGTTATGTTGTAGGAAAAATATTTGTGTTATGTTATAGAGATTTGTTTTGCGTGCCAGAGTTTTTTTTTTTTTTGTTGCGAGCCCCACTAAATGTTGTGAGTGTAGGAAATTTTTTCTGGTCATGTTAAATTATAGATGATAAACCACATTATTATTTATTTATGTTTCATGTTTTTGAGCTTATTTAGCGAATTTTGTTTAATTCATTTTAGATATGGAAAATATAATTGAATTTATATGTTCATATTTATATTTTTTTTATATATCTATATATATTCGGGTTAACCGGTCCGACCAGTGACCTACTGGTCCGACCAATGACCCGTCGGTCCGACCAGTGACCCAGTAACTCAGTACCCCGACCAGGTCGATGCCCAAACCGGGTTTAATAACACTGATCTCATTTCAACATACATCAAAGATAGTTCAAGCACAGTTTGGATAGAAAATGTATCCTCATAACAATGTATTAAAACTAACAAAAGCTCGAAGCCTACATCAGCAATTTATATTTTTGGAGACAAAAATTAGTTCCTACAATCTTATTTGATCATCCATCAGTGACCAGCTGATTACAAACTACATCCTCTTCCAAGCCTTCTTGTCGTTCTTAGGGTAACACCATTATTTCTCTTGTTGATCGCAACAGCTTGTTTTTGCTTGCAACCTTAACGCCTTTTGGATTGCTGATGAGTTTCTGCTTTATCTGGACTATAGTTCTCAAATACATCACCTTCCATCTTCTTTCGCTTAAGTAGATTCACGAATCCTTCAAGTGACTCCTCAGCATCTTCGCTCTTCATCAATTCATTTGCCACTTGCGCAGGGATTATCCGTGTCTCCTCTATTAGCCCCTCAATCTCCCCAAACACGCGGTGGACGGAGGAAATTTCCAAGTAATTTGAGGCCAAAAACTTGAACCCTTGGTAGGTGCAATATGACATGTGACTGTGCATGTCTATTCTTCCAGGCCTCAACAGAGCTGGGTCTAGTCTTTCCTTGTGGTTTGTGGTGAATACAATGATTCTCTCATCTCCACAACTAGACCATAACCCATCTATGAAGTTCAGCAATCCAGACAAAGTCAACTGCTTCCATCCATCAATTGCTTTATCCTATGACCAATTTTAGCATTCAAACTCAACTAATGATAGAGATGTTACTATAAGAACACTATTTAACTTAAAAATGAGTGTGTGTGTGTGTGTGTGTAACAGCCCGTTGTACACCGGTATTGTTAACATTGATTATGATATTCAGCGCAGTTACAATCACAGTGATTGGGTTAATTAAATTACGGGCAAATTTTTCTTTTGTCATATTCCTTTTCTATAACAATATCTTTTTCCGTAATCAATTAAAACAACACTATAATTGTAAATGCGATTCGCGGAATCATACATTAAACTAAGATCATTAATCCTTCTTTTTATTCAATTCATTTAAACTCACCATCTTACGCTCACATTTTACCAAGTTGTAGTCCTTTACGTTTTCTACGCGTGGTTTCAAACCACGTATCATTTGGAGTTCTACCCATCAAGTTAAGCCCCTTTCTTTTAGTCTAGAAAAACCTGAATTTTTAAAATTTACACTGTGGTAATCGATTACCAGTGGGTGGTAATCGATTACCACCTGTCAAAAATGAGGCAGTAGCTAAATTTCTCAAACCTCTATTCTGGTAATCGATTACCAACTTTGGGTAATCGATTACCTCACATGGTAATCGATTACCAAAGCCCAGTAATCGATTACCAGTGAAGACAGTAGCCAATTTTTCGTCCCCTGTTGCATGGTAATCGATTACCATGCTTGGGAAATCGATTACTATGCAGTAAAAATGACAGATTACAGCATTTTAAGCCCAAGAAAGGTTGTGTAATCCATCCCTAACCCCTTGGTACTCCACACAACACTTAAACACATTCTAATGTAGGCTCTAGGCCCTTCCATCATACAATTTCCTTAAAACATACATCATTTACAAAGTCCTCAAATAATGGCCATTTACATACAAATATGGACCATTTTTACAACATGAATACCAAGACTTCAAGGCTATGAATGTGGCAATGGACAAGTCCCATGCTCACTCAAAATACACAGTTATCCATGCCATGAATAATAAACCATAAACAAGACTTAGCATATAATCACGAACACTAACAAAAGCATGGAAATAACATCATGCAATATTTTCATGACCTAAGTCTCAAAATACTAATGTCATGCCATGTGCAATCCAATAGTCCTCCTCCAAAATGTCATGCAATCCTAATGCACCGCATGCCAATCCAATGTCCACTATACGGGCTTCTTGCCCGAAGCTCCTCCCGGCTCATAGTGACCTGAAATGTGGTCCCCCAAACACGGGGTGAGATATACAGATATATCTCAGTAAACCAATGGAGCTAGAGGCTCTCTCCACTCCATGGCTCACTAAAACGTATAAATATGACATCATGCAATATGCAAGCAATACAATATCACCATCCAACTGGAGACACCCAAGAACATCCACGCATGGATTCATGTTCAAGGACTCCATCATATAACTCCCGAGACAATCCTGGCGCCTCTCCCATGGTTGAGAAGACTCCATGGCAATACCCAACCGGAACTCCTCATGAGCCCTATCCGGCGGATGTCCCACGTTTGGATCATCCTGGCGCCGCTCCCAGAGTCGACTCCACGGCAAAACCCGACTGGCATTCTCACAAGGATGAACCCAGCGGATGTCCAAACTCCACACGTCAACTGGCCAGTGACTAAACAATTTTCACAAAATACAAGCAATATGCATACAAGCACACAATCACACCATGTCATAACCACATAATCCAACCACAACCTTCCTCTAGGTGTGGTGGAGCACACTAGGGATTAAACCCAAGTTCCAAGAGTTTACCTCAATACGAGCAATACCGTTCCAAACGTATGCTCCAAATCAACTTTTCACAATCTCGTCCGTGTGAGGCACCCTACAACAATCATCAAATCCAAATTACACCAAAACTCATTTTTCATGAAAATTCCTCAAATTCTCCTAAGTTAAAAACCTATCTTTTTCACCAAAAATTATCATAGCATTTCTAGCTTACAAGCATGATTCTATGGCCTTTTCATCTAATAGCATTTTTCCATTTGGGCTCTCTATCATCACACATCTAAAATTGAAGGTTTAAAGCATAAATTCCTAGATCTATGAAATCAACCACAAAAATACCACAAATATACTCACAATGTGTTGTATGATCACCACCAAGGCTTCACTAAACCATAAAAAGATCAAAACTCCAACAAAGCTCCAAGAACCCAAGTGGGTCGGATCTGTTTTTGGTCAAAAACGCAGAAAGGAGGTGGATTCAAGGCTTCTAAGTGTTCCCAATGGATCTAGAAGGTTGTTTACAATAGATTTCAACACCAAAATCAAGCGATTCGGTGAAGAAATGAAGAAATGGGAAAAGGATGAAGAAAATGGTGTTTTTCTTTTCTTCACAGCAGGGGTCGCGAGAGAGAAGAAGAAAAGAGAAGGAAGAAAGAAGAAAAAGAGGTGGGGCCAAGTGACTTCGGTCACACGGGTCCCACACGCGATCTAACTTTAACCCCGATAAAATTCCCGATCATAAATTCTTAATCTACATATTTTTCCAGTCCATGACATATTTTTATTTCTCCAAAATATTGATAAAAATTTCACACCTATCGGTACACTCACACCACAGTATTTAACACTTAAAAATCACTATTCATCAGTTTTTCCCAAATTTGCCTATTCACTCAATTTTCCGCCCTGATTCCATTTCCAGTATTACTTTTGTCATATGAAATCTCTAACTCAGTATTTAAGCCTCAGAACACACGGTTGGCAAATTACCATTTTGCCCTTTTTGCCCATTTTGGCCATAAACCTTGGATTTTCACTAATCCACCAACTTTTATCTCACAACAAAATATTAAAATACACATTTAAATATATGAGGTGTTATATTCACCCCACCTTTTAGAAATTTTGTCCGCAAAATTAAATCATACCTGCTCGCTAACTCAGGATACAGCCGGAGAATCTCGTCCTCCCGCTCCCAAGTAGCCTCCTCAGGTGTGCGGCCTTCCCACTGAATCTTCAGCATGGGAATCACTTTACTTCTCAATCGCTTTTCACTGCGATCCAATACTGCAATAGGACCAATGGGAGTCTTCAAGTTCTCCCTGATTTCAATATTATCCGGTATCACCACATGTGATTCATCCGGAACATAACGTCGCAACTGCGACACATGAAAAAACATCATGTAAATTAGACAACTGAGGGGGTAAGGCAAGCTGATAGGCCACCAATCCTACTCTTTTCATAACCTGATATGGCCCAATGAATCGTGGACTCAGCTTCCTCACACCCAACGCACGGCCAACACCTGTGACCGGCGATAACCGTACAAAGACATGGTCACCTTCCTCAAATTCCAGCGGTCTATGCTTATTGTCATAGTAACTTTTCTGCCGATTCTGTGCCTGTTTCAATTTTTCTCTGATCATTTCAATTTGCACTGTTGTTTCTTGCACAAAATCCGGACCAAATCTTTCTTTATCGCCTACCTCTGTCCAACAAGTGGGCGTACGACACCTCCTCCCATACAAAACCTCATAGGGTGCCATACCCAGACTGGAATGAAAACTGTTATTATAAGAGAATTCCACCAATGGTAAGTACCTATCCCAGGCATTACCCTGTTCCAGTGTGCAAGCTCTCAGCATATCCTCAAGTGTCTGTATGGTCCTCTCGGTCTGACCATCAGTCTGCGGGTGATAAGCAGTGCTCAGTCGAAGCTGAGTGCCAAAAGCCTGCTGCAAAGCTCCCCAAAATCGTGAAGTAAACTTCGGGTCCCGATCACTAACAATGCTAATCGGTATCCCATGGAGTCTAACAATCTCCTTTACATACAGTGAAGCCAACTTCTCAGTGGTGTAATCCACTCGTACTGGTAGAAAATGTGCAGACTTCGTGAGTCGGTCCACAATAACCCAAATTGAATCGTAACCAGCTTGAGTTCGCGGCAATCCAACAACAAAATCCATTGAAATACTCTCCCATTTCCATTCGGGTATATCCAGCGGCTGAAGTAGTCCAGCAGGTTTCTGATGCTCTATTTTTACCTTCTGACAAACCAAGCACTTAGATACGTACTCGGCAACATCCCTTTTCATCCCAGGCCACCAGAACTTAACTTTCAAATCTTGGTACATTTTTGTGGCACCTGGGTGGATAGCATATTGACCCTTATGGGCCTCAGTCATAACTTCCTCTGCAAGTTCCTTGGGCACAAAAATCCTGCCCTGATATAACAATAGTCCCTGTTCATTAACAGATATGCCACTCTGGCCTTTCAAATACTTTATACTTTCATTTCTGATTTGAGTCTCTTTAATCTTCTCGTGCAGCTCGTTTTCAATCCGAGTCAACTCCATATCACACAATCTTCCTGCAAAGAAATCCGTTATTTTCATGTCCCGAAATTGCTCAATCACTTCATTGTCCCACATCATCATATGAGATAAGTTAACAGACTTCCTACTCAATGCATCTGCCACAACATTAGCCTTTCCTGGGTGGTATTTCAGCTCAAAATCATAATCTTTCAAGAATTCAACCCATCTACGCTGCCTCATATTCAGCTCCTTCTGATCAAACAAATATTTCAAGCTTTTATGGTCGCTGAACACAGCAAATTTCATCCCATACAGAAAGTGCCTCCAGATTTTCAAGGCAAACACAATAGCAGCCAATTCCAAGTCGTGTGTCGGATAATTTTCTTCATGCGGCCTTAACTGCCTAGACGCATAAGCAATCACTTTTCCTTCCTGCATCAGTACGCTCCCTAAACCTTTCTTAGAAGCATCACAATATAATACAAACTCACCCTCCGGATCAGGTAGAGTTAACACCGGAGCAGTGGTCAATTTCTCTTTAAGTAGCAGAAAGCAGTCCTCACATTCTGGGTCCACACAAAAGGAGTATCCTTTCGTGTCAATCGGGTCAACGGTAGAACCATTGCAGAAAATCCCTGTATAAATCGGTGATAATAGCCAGCAAGCCCCAGAAAACTTCTAATCTCAGTCACAGTCTTAGGTCGTTCCCAGTCACTCACCGCTTCAATCTTGCTTGGATCCACTGCAACACCACTTGCAGATATAACATGACCCAAAATTTGCACCTCAGACAACCAGAATTCACACTTAGATGGTTTAGCATATAATCTCTTATCTTTCAACACCTGCAACACAGTCCTCAAATGGTCGATGTGCTCCTCTTTACTCTTAGAATAGATTAAGATGTCATCAATAAATACAATCACGAACTGGTCCAAATACGGTTTAAAGATGTGGTTCATATAATCCATGAACACCGCAGGGGCATTAGTAAGCCCAAAAGGAATCACTTGATATTCAAAATGTCCATATCTGGATCGGAAAGCTGTTTTAGGTACATCCTCCGGTTTAATCCGAATCTGGTGGTATCCGGACTGGAGATCAATCTTTGAAAACACACAGGCATCCCTCAACTGATCTAATAAATCATCAATGCGCGGCAACGGGTACCGGTTCTTAATAGTCACTTTATTCAGCTGTCGGTAGTCAGTGCACAATCTCATGCTACCATCCTTTTTCTTTACAAATATAACCGGTGCTCCCCAAGGAGACACACTCGGCCTAATAAAATTCTTCGCAGATAATTCTTCAATGTGTTTCTTCAACTCGGCCAACTCAAGTGGCGACATCCGGTATGGAGCCAAGGAGATCGGCCCCACACCAGGCAATAGGTCAATCGAGAATTCAATCTCTCTCTTCGGCGGAAATTCCGGTATCTCATCAGGAAATACGTCCTCAAACTCATTTACAACCGGAATATAAGCAATCTCCTCCTTTTTGTCACCTACCAATCTGCCCAACAAGACATAACCCAAATCTCCAGCCTTCAAGGCTTTCACAGTTTGACTGACAGACAAATATAAAGACGGACAAACAGACGGCCTCTCGTGAGATAGCAACAACCTCTTTCCGCAGCAATCAATCATTGCGCAGTTCCGAGACAACCAATCCATCCCCAAGATTAAATTGACAGAGGCCAGGGGTAAGATAATTAAATCAATGGTGTAACCCCTGCCTAAATAAGTGAACTTCACATCTTCACAAATCCAAGACGATTCACTAACCTCTCCTGTAGCGGTAGTAATACGCATCGGAGGAACCATCCGTGTTACCTTTAAGTCCAACGCCTTAGCCACATAGTCCGCCACAAATGAATGTGTTGCTCCCGAATCAAATAATACAGACAAATCAACATTAGAGAGGAAAATTATACCTTTTACCAAATTCGGAGCCTTTTCAGTACGTTGCGCATTTGTAGTATAAACTCGTCCCACAGTAGGAACAACAGCAGTAGGAGCAGCAGTAGTAGTAGCTGCTGGCAAGGCCTGCAGATTCGCAGCCTGCCCCGAAGAAGATGGACAATTTCTCGCAAAGTGGCCATTCTGACCACATCTAAAACAGTTCGACGAACCAACACCACATACACCTCTGTGGTATTTCCCACACTTCCCACATTGTGGGGTAAAATATCTGTTCGAAGCACCACCACCACCAGTATTTCCACCCCTCTTGAACTGACCAGGAGGCTGCCTTACATGCAACCCCCTACCTCTATTATTATTATTGAAACCTCCTCTGTTAGTATTTCCAGAAGGACCAGGTGTCCTCTTAACATCTTGCTCTTTTGCCGAATCAGATTTCGGATACCTTCCATAAACAGTCTCGACCCTCTTGCATTGGGTCACCAAGTCAGCAAAGTTTCGCACCGCAGTATTAGACATCCTCTTAGCAATCTTCTCACTCAGCCCTCTTTGAAATTTAGCTGACAAGAATTCCGGAGTAGGTAGAGTACCTCCATAGTTTGCAAATTTCACAAGCTCATTAAATTTTGCCACATAGGCATCCACAGTCATGACCCCCTGTACCAAATTATCAAATTCACCTTGCTTTGCCTCCCGAACATCGCGGGGAAAATATTCTTCATGAAACAGACCTTCGAACAAAGTCCAAGTAAGAACCTCACCCTGAATAACAAATGGGCGAGACACATTGTCCCACCACTCTTAGGCATCACCCTCCAGCATATAAACAGAATACAATAACTTCTGCGGATCTTGGCATCTCATCACCTGGAAAATCTTATCCATTCCCCTCAACCAAGCAGTAACCTCCTTTGGGTCCCTTGACCCCAGAAATGCGGGTGGCTTATGTTTCCTAAAAGATATGAGCCTACGCTCATCATCAGCATTATCAATAACCTGCCCCGCAGCCCCAGTGGATTGGGCAACAGATGACGGATCAGGAACATAACTAGGGTCAGTAGTATGATGACTAGCCTCACCAGTGTGGTGACTAGCCCCACTCTCCCCCTGTTGAGGAGTAACAGATGGCGTCGGTGTAAGAGTCACCGTAGCCGTGTGTGGAGGTGAATTATCCCTCCTAGGACGAGCTCTATCGGCCCTCATCTCAGCCATGAAGGCCTGCATCATATCCTGATTAGTCTTCATCAGGTTTTCAGTCATGTTTCTATTTGCAGCCGTTTCCGCCTGCAGAGCATTCAGGACTGCAGTGACCGGATCCGGTGGCAAAGGACCTGCACCACGTGCCCCACGGCGACCACGCGCCCTACTCATGATATCTGTACATGTAACACAAAGGAATGAGTTGATCAGACCCACACTGAGGAATCACATATACATTAATCATAAATAGTTCACAGATAGCTATGGCACACAAGATACAACATACACAACAATCAGAGTTCCCTCACGAAACTGCTCTGATACCATAAAATGTAACAGCCCGTTGTACACCGGTATTGTTAACATTGATTAAGATATTAAGCGCAGTTACAATCACAGTGATTGGGTTAATTAAATTACGGGCAAATTTTTCTTTTGTCATATTCCTTTTCTATAACAATATCTTTTTCCGTAATCAATTAAAACAACACTATAATTGTAAATGCGATTCGCGGAGTCATACATTAAACTAAGATCATTAATCCTTCTTTTTATTCAATTCATTTAAACTCACCATCTTACGCTCACGTTTTACCAAGTTGTAGTCCTTTACGTTTTCTACGCGTGGTTTCAAACCACGTATCATTTGGAGTTCTACCCATCAAGTTAAGCCCCTTTCTTTTAGTCTAGAAAAACCTGAATTTTTAAAATTTACGCTGTGGTAATCGATTACCAGTGGGTGGTAATCGATTACCACCTGTCAAAAATGAGGCAGTAGCTAAATTTCTCAAACCTCTGTTCTGGTAATCGATTACCAACTTTGGGTAATCGATTGCCTCACATGGTAATCGATTACCAAAGCCCAGTAATCGATTACCAGTGAAGACAGTAGCCAATTCTTCGTCCCCTGTTGCATGGTAATCGATTACCATGCTTGGGTAATCGATTACTATGCAGTAAAAATGATAGATTACAGCATTTTAAGCCCAAGAAAGGTTGTGTAATCCATCCCTAACCCTTGGTACTCCACACAACACTTAAACACATTCTAATGTAGGCTCTAGGCCCTTCCATCATACAATTTCCTTAAAACATACATCATTTACAAAGTCCTCAAATAATGGCCATTTACATACAAATATGGACCATTTTTACAACATGAATACCAAGACTTCAAGGCTATGAATGTGGCAATGGACAAGTCCCATGCTCACTCAAAATAGACAGTTATCCATGCCATGAATAATAAACCATAAACAAGACTTAGCATATAATCATGAACACTAACAAAAGCATGGAAATAACATCATGCAATATGTTCATGACCTAAGTCTCAAAATACTAATGTCATGCCATGTGCAATCCAATAGTCCTCCTCCAAAATGTCATGCAATCCTAATGCACCGCATGCCAATCCAATGTCCACTATACGGGCTTCTTGCCCGAAGCTCCTCCCGGCTCATAGTGACCTGAAATGTGGTCCCCCAAACACGGGGTGAGATATACGGATATATCTCAGTAAACCAATGGAGCTAGAGGCTCTCTCCACTCCATGGCTCACTAAAACGTATAAATATGACATCATGCAATATGCAAGCAATACAATATCACCATCCAACTGGAGACACCCAAGAACATCCACGCATGGATTCATGTTCAAGGACTCCATCATATAACTCCCGAGACAATTCTGGCGCCTCTCCCATGGTTGAGAAGACTCCATGGCAATACCCAACCGGAACTCCTCATGAGCCCTATCCGGCGGATGTCCCACGTTTGGATCATCCTGGCGCCGCTCCCAGAGTCGACTCCACGGCAAAACCCGACTGGCATTCTCACAAGGATGAACCCAGCGGATGTCCAAACTCCACACGTCAACTGGCCAGTGACCAAACAATTTTCACAAAATACAAGCAATATGCACAAGCACACAATCACACCATGTCATAACCACATAATCCAACCACAACCTTCCTCTAGGTGTGGTGGAGCACACTAGGGATTAAACCCAAGTTCCAAGAGTTTACCTCAATACGAGCAATACCGTTCCAAACGTATGCTCCAAATCAACTTTTCACAATCCCGTCCGTGTGAGGCACCCTACAACAATCATCAAATCCAAATTACACCAAAACTCATTTTTCATGAAAATTCCTCAAATTCTCCTAAGTTGAAAACCTATCTTTTTCACCAAAAATTATCATAGCATTTCTAGCTTACAAGCATGATTCTAAGGCCTTTTCATCTAATAGCATTTTTCCATTTGGGCTCTCTATCATCACACATCTAAAATTGAAGGTTTAAAGCATAAATTCCTAGATCTATGAAATCAACCACAAAAATACCACAAATATACTCACAATGTGTTGTATGATCACCACCAAGGCTTCACTAAACCATAAGAAGATCAAAACTCCAACAAAGCTCCAAGAACCCAAGTGGGTCGGATCTGTTTTTGGTCAAAAACGCAGCGGGGAGGTGGATTCAAGGCTTCTAAGTGTTCCCAATGGATCTAGAAGGTTGTTTACAATAGATTTCAACACCAAAATCAAGCGATTCGGTAAAGAAATGAAGAAATGGGAAAAGGATGAAGAAAATGGTGTTTTTCTTTTCTTCACAGCAGGGGTGCGCGAGAGAGAAGAAGAAAAGAGAAGGAAGAAAGAAGAAAAAGAGGTGGGGCCAAGTGACTTCGGTCACACGGGTCCCACACGCGATCTAACTTTATCCCCGATAAAATTTCCGATCATAAATTCTTAATCTACATATTTTTCCGGTCCATGACATATTTTTATTTCTCCAAAATATTGATAAAAATTTCACACCCATCGGTACACTCACACCACAGTATTTAACACTTAAAAATCACTATTCATCAATTTTTCCCAAATTTGCCTATTCACTCAATTTTCCGCCCTGATTCCATTTCCAGTATTACTTTTGTCATATGAAATCTCTAACTCAGTATTTAAGCCTCAGAACACACGGTTGGCAAATTACCATTTTGCCCTTTTTGCCCATTTTGGCCATAAACCTTGGATTTTCACTAATCCACCAACTTTCATCTCACAACAAAATATTAAAATACACATTTAAATATATGAGGTGTTATAGTGTGTGTGTGTGTGTGTGTGTGTGTGTGTGTGTGTGTGTGTGTGTGTGTGTGTGTGTGTGTGTGTGTTTGGTTTGAGAAATTACTAAATTAAATTGTATCCAAGTCAAATCAATAGTAAAAAAAACATATATAGTGCGATAAGGTTAAAGAAAAATAAGGTGTCACTAGCATAGTTTTGTTTTTATATGTGGAGTTATTGATTTTTCATGAACATCTACTACTAGAAATAATAATAATAACAACAACGACATCATAATGCTTCACACGGAGTATCATGGTATATGACATCTAGGGGCCTACGACCTAGCCTATATTCAGTCAGACTTGGCCTATTATAAATAGTAAAATAGAACAGGCCTAGCTTTTAAAAATACCTATTTAGAAAATAGGCCATAGGCTTTTTTGTACATGTCTGGCCTATAAGCCTACAGACCAGCTTATATCATATTATTTATTTAAAATATAATAAATAAAATTATTATTTTAATAATTTCGAATAATAAAATAATGTTATTTTAGTTATTCTTTAAATTTTTGAATGTTTAATGGACTTAAATAGGCTAAAAGGCCTAGGCTGAGGTTTTTTATTTTTTAAATATAGGTCAGGCCAGACTCGTAATTTTGGGCCTACATAGGCTAATAGGCCAGGCCATACCCAATGTTTTTACACAGGCCTGACCTATTTAAGCCAAAGCCTAACCCGACCCAGCCCGTTTATACCATAGTGATATCCGCCATCCAATAACATTCAACAACAACGACCTTTGAACAACAAGTACTGTGTGCACTTCCTCTGGCAATTTTTTTCAAAAAGAAAACAACAAACAAGAGTAAAAGAACAATGACGTGTCACGTGTGTGAAGGATAAATCTTTGGTACAACTATTGTACCCAAGTGGGTACAATTTTTTTCCACTTTTAGAAAAAAAAATTAACACTTTTCAAAAATTTTCAAATTTAATTTTCCCGCCATGTTGCACTTTTTTCCAAAACTAATCAATTAGCACCAAAACCAAATTTATTAACCAATTATCATCATTTTACTATCATTATTGCACAATATATTAACCAATTAGGGTACTGCACATTTAAGGAAAACCTAATTTACCTATTTAAGTAAGGGAAATATTACTCTCCTTTCGATTTTTGCACCCCACCTTTTTTTTTCTTTTCTTTTTTAATGTAATGGTGGACCTACTTATTTTCTCTCTACTACATAAGATAACTATCTTAGATGGAAGAGGTTAATAAAACCCTTTAAGTAAATACTTGGGAGAAGGTATGATAGTTATTTAGAATTACCAACCTATACATCAGCTTGTTTACGTCCATCTCCTTGCCTAGGCTCTGGAATATCCACAATGCAATCAATGTCTTCAATGACTAAAATGGACCTATTTGTTGTAGCCAGAAGCAGCTTTCTCAGGTCCGAATCCTTTCTTATGTTGCCAAGTTGCAACTTAAAGATATCAAACCTCAAGTGATTAGCCATGGCAGCGATCAAGCTGGATTTTCCAGTACCCGGAGGGCCATACAGTAAGTATCCACGTTTCCATGCCCTCCCAACTTTTTTGTAAGAGTCCCTTCTCTTCACAAACCTATTTAGGTCCTCCATGATCGCATTCTTCAGCTCTGACTCCATAGCCAGTGTCTCAGAAGGCGATGGGTGCTCGAGGTTTATAGAGTCCCATTTGACCGCACTATAACAATAATTGGAGGTATTCAAAGTATGAATCTTCAACACCCTTTCCTCATCTTTCATCTCCTTTGCTTTCTCAAGAATGAAGGGCGGGTAAGATTCCAAGACCATTTCCTTGTGCTTCCTGTGGAAGCTCAGCTCAAAATATCGCTTTACCGACCTTGTAGAGATACTGGAATAATCGTTGGGGGAGTTGTTCTACTCTGATTCTGCACAGTTGAATCTCCATTTGAGAGAAACCCCTTCATAGGAATCAGTTATTTTTTCACCACTCTCTAACCGAATGGTCAATTTTCTCTCCGTTGGACTCATGCTGACCTTGAGCCTTTTATTAGCAGGGCTCACTTTGGTGGAGAGGTAAGCCTCTGCAGCATCATAGACTTGGTTGCGAGCTATGCCACTGGACTCTTCGATGATGAGTGTGAGAGTAGAGGAGAAAGGCTTGATGAGGTAGCGGAAGGCATTGGAAAGCAGAAGGATGATAGAGGAACCCATGGAGGCATAATCCGAGAAAATTGAGGATGGAGAAGTCATGCTCATGTCTTTGGGGAAAAACATTATTGTGTGGTTAATAGCATAGAACACAACACAGAGACAAGAGAGGGAAAATGAAGGAAGAGGGAAATAGAGGGAGAATAGGTTTTGTAATTTGTAGGTTTCAGGTAAAGGGTTTACCTCTTATTTATAGAATTTATTTAGGGAGATGTTATATTTACTATCTAATTTTTTTACTATTTGTTATTACCAAATCTTAACCGTTGATTTCCGTCAATGTAACGGTTATAATTTATTGCAGATTAATAATTAATTAATAATCATGATCCCATAAATTACAACCGTTAGATTGACGGAAATCAACGGTTAAGATTTGGTAGTAATAAGTAATAAGAAAATTAAGTAGTAAGTATAACCTCTCCTACTTACTTATGGGTAATAAAATTCTGATCCTTTTTTTGGTAATCAAAATTCTGATCTTTTTTTTTTGTAATCTAAGATTCTGATCCTTTAATATCTCTTCTGAAAGCCTATATTCAAATTTATAATATGATTAGTATCATATCTTAGATTGATTGATATATATATTTTTAGTTATTTTAGTAAATGTTGTTAAAATCGAGATCTTAAGTAATATTGGAAGGAGATTAGAAAAGCATAAAACGTAAAATTATAATATAAAAAAATCGTAAAATCGTAAAAATAGGGGGCTGTATTGGATTGGGATTTTAATGGATTGTTTTTGGACAAAAAGATCCGTTGGTATTCGATTAGGATTTTAATGGATTGAAAAAAAGTCACGTAGTATTCGATTAGGATTTTAAATGATTATTTTAGAATCCGTCCAAATCCGTTGGTATTCAATCAGGAATTTAAATAATGGAATCACAATCTCGTGGTATTAAAAATCCGACGATTTTAATGGATTTTCTATTGGTGTGGATTTCGTGAGACTTTTTAGTGAAAAATATAGATAGGATGTCTCTCTCACAATCTCACCCTAATCCCTAGGATTTATTGAGATTCTTCTATTGCAGTGTTTCTTATTCCTTTGGCATGTTGACTACTCGAAATTGGGTTCCGCCATGGGAGTTTCATCAAAACTAAAAAAAAATATTTTTGAGCGATCTTCATCACAAAACAACCTAGAAACAACAAACCAACTAGATTTAAATATAATCTATCTCAAAAATAACATATTTTTGAGCCATTTTTGAGAAATTTTAGAAGTTTAAAAAGTGATTTTTCAAGCTATGGGTCACGGTTTTTCTTGGCACAAAATGTGTGATTTTTGTATTAAAAACAACATAAATCAGTGCAAAAATAACAGGGAAACTCAAACTCTCGAACCAATTTTCATTTTATGTCAATGAACAACAACTCTGTTGGTAATACTGTACTATTCCTTCACGGTACAAAATTTATGGGTTGCCACTTTCTATACACCGTTTCAAAAAATATAATTGGCGATCTTTGTTGTAATGTTCATCTGGTGTCATTACCCATTATCTGGTGTCATTACCCATTCAAACAGCACCTTGTATTCCTCGTCAGGCTCACCGTGATAGTCGTTGATTACTTCATGTACAAACGGTCTTTGCGCTAAAGCCGAAGTCATTGGTAAACATGCAAATTTCTCCAACGATGTATGTTTATACACCGAATTATGCTCTGCAAGATTTAAAAAATGTTTGCAACTGAATTTAACGTTCGAAATGTCCTCGATTGAATGGCTAACAACCTTTTCGAATATCTTCAATAACAATTCTGCTGGAAGAGTTTTGATGTCAGCCATGGCTTTCTTCATGTTGTTTTGGTTTGAAAATATCAGAATATTTGGTTGGATGTAAGTGTAGATTATGAAAAAGGGAATACGATAAAATGAATATATATTTTTCTGGTACCGTTTCAGTGAATTAATTCGACTCTCCAATCTGTTTAAGTGATGCATTGTTTCTGTTTTTCGATGATGGATTTAAGATTATTGTTTTGTTTTTTTTTTAATCAGTCCCTTCAACTTCCAGAAATTAAGGTTATGACCTTTGGTCTTTAGAGACCGTAGAGCAGTTTTTGTTTAGATTTTGTGTAGGTATTTTTTTGTTCCTTAATGATAATTGTCAACTGCAACTCCCGCGTCACGATTTCAGCACATCATTTAAGAAGTGTCTTGGTTACGAAAACATTTTCCATCCACATTTTATATCCACGTTTTGTCAAATTCCTTGATTTCTCCACTGAAATTCAGAAAAGTGCATTGGTTATTGTTTATCAAAAATAGCATGCAGCCGCCGCGTTTCATTAATGTTGTGCCTCCATATTTCCAATGAACAATTTTGGAAAAAGAGATAATGTAAGAACCCGCACCGTTAATTAAGGTAATTAGTAAATTAATTATGATAATTAGGAAATAATTCCATAATTGACCATAATAATTATTAATGGGCTTAGATAATTATATTGAGTGGGTAAGAATGCTGAAAGTCGCTTTTCGGAAGAAAAGCGCAGATACCGGTTCTGCTACTCGGTATAAATGCGTACCGGAAAAGTATCCCGGAAAATTATAACGAATGCATGATAATTACTAGAATATTATGTAGGACTTGTAAAACAAGTTTCAAGTCAAAATGACGTAATCTGATGCCAGAACTGATACTGGCTATGGAAAAGCGCGTACCGGAAAGGTGCTCCGAAAAATAAAATAAAAATATGACAAATCTTAGAAAAATGCGTAGGTCTAGAATCCGAAGTTTGGGATCAAGATCTTTTACTTTGCGATTAAGGCTAATACTGCGCGGTTAGTGGCTTGTGCCTATAAATAGGCACATTAGCACATAACCCTAGGCAATTTTTATTACACCTACGTAGAGGGTTTTGGCTGCTGCTGCCACTCCCCTCCTCCTTCTTCTTCTTCTTCTCTTCTTCTTTCTTCTTCTTTCCTTAGCCAAGTGATCACCTTTCATGCTTGTTTAGACATTTGTGAAGGTGAGAGTTAACCTTGGGGCTGCATTGTGGCCATCATTCTGAGTTGAGAGGTAGTTAGTGAGCATGAGTTTGAAGCTTTAGTAATGGCTACTTTGTGGTAGTCATTGTGAGCTTCAAAGTGCCTTCTTGTGGTGCAAGAACCCACCTTGAAGTGCCATTTTCGTGCTCCTACTTAGGCAGAGTTTGAGGAACCTTGGGAGAGCTCCAAGAGCACAACTTGCCTCTGTTTTGAACTTTGGTAAGTTACCTCACTATGATCATGGGTTTATAATGCTTAAAGATGATGTCTTGGCCATGTTTAATGAGTAAACAAGAGGGTATAAGGTATATGAACCTAAAATGAACTAAAGATGCATGCTTTAACGTGTACATATATTAAAAGTTGGACCTTTGGGATGGATATTCACGAAATGCAGAAACTGCATTCTGTCGTGAGATATCCGGATATTTGTCGAACAGATATCCGGATATCAGTATCCGGATATGGTATCCGGATATTGATATCCGGATATGGGATCTGGGTATCCGGATATGACATATCCGGATATGTCCAGTGTGATATCCGGATATGACATATCCGGATATGACCCTTCTGATATCCGGATATCCTGGGTTCTGCGCAGACAGTAGCTTTACTGTATGACCAGTAAGCTATGGGGTGTGTGTGGACCCTAGTTTAAGGAAGTTGAACTTCTGTAATAAATGGACTAAGTCAGGATCATATGATTAAGGGCTTATGGCTTTGTTGGAAGCCTTAAGACGTAAAACGTAAAGGAAAGGCGTAGTCTTTAAGTTGTATGCTTGTGATGCATTAATATTGACTTGTTAATGGTCCATATCAGATTGTGATACTGCTGTTTGTGGACTAGTGAGTGGTTGGACTCTTGGCTTGGATAGCTAGCTTGCAAGGTAAGCTTTCGTGTCCTCGGTTTAGCCATTTTGATGTTCCACCATGTCCCATGGGGATAGGTTTATGCATGCTGTGTTACATGCTTTGATTATTTTGGAAATGCTGTTGAGCTGTTTATATGTAATGAGCTATTATGATATGCATGTGGTGTCCACCTAGACGGCAATCCTGAGTATGTAGTACATACAAGATGGAGAAGCATGTGGGTGAGGTGCAGGTAGTATCCATGTACTCATGTAGGCATAGACGTATTCCTACATTTCTCTGGCCAGTAGATTTGAAAGCACACATGACATGATTAATTGCTGCATCGCATGATTTTAGAACTTATACTGTAATACTGTTTTTAGAACTTATATTACACATGTAAGTGAGCTTGGGGTGGAGACTCCTTGAGGACCCCTTGTCTTACTGAGATTTCTTGTTAGAGATCTCACCCCACGTTTGGGGACGCTTATTTCAGGATCAGGTAATGTTGAGGGCTCAGGTGGCAGGAGGCCAGAGTTGAGCTGATTGATGATATGCTGACTGCTGTTGTGCTATTTCTACTGTTGTTTATGTTTTCTGCTTTATTTATGTTAAGTTTATGTTGAGACTATTTGTGGGCATTGTTGCCTTATTTGGTGAGCATGGGGTTTGTCCATGCCACATGATTGTTATCGTCTTATTAAATTAATGTTGTAATTAAAGTATCAGGATTTTGACCCAGGCTACTTGTGTAGACCTGTGGCTATAGATACTCACCTATTAATTATATATGAGGTATTCCAGTTAGATGTCTTGCAATTTACATACAGGCAGTATTTTTATGAAAATGATTAAGTAATCAAGTTGGTTAAGTTAATGACGTCATAATTGAATTAAAGAAAAAGTTATTCCGCATTTTAATTAAGCGTGGCTTAATACGATAGTGTGTTAACAATCCGGGTTAACACGGGCTATTACAGATAACGTGTAAAAGCTTGTTGAACTATTAATGTTTAACGGAATACTAAAAGGCTTCATAATAATATAAAAAAAGCAATAAAATAATATGAAAAGTCATTGTGTTATGGAACAACGTGTTCTGCATAACCACTGTAACAAATAAAAGCTATAGGAAGATGAAAAGACATAACCATATAAGGGAGAAAATCTCCAGTCCTTTTCAAAGGAAACACGCAAAACATGCAGAAGTATTTTTCCAACGCAAAACATGCACACAAGTTATAGGAACGCAAAATGTAGAAACATTACACCTTATCTTCAGTCCTATTCAAAGAAATCTTAAGTTCAGAAACATGATACGAAATCTATAAACAAGATGTATTCAGTTCACCATCTGCATCGCCGGGTTGCCGCTCTCATAACAACGTTTCAAAATTTCACTTCTTGTTCCTTGTTGAAGCATTTCAGAGAAGACAATTCAAACGCATACAATTCAAAATCCAAAACTTTAACACAGAAGTTGGATTCATCATCAACATCCCAATGAAAGACTGCTTTCGCGAACCATTCCAAGTATGATTTTGAAAACATATCCAAGGACACATGTCTATAGACAAAATCATGTTTCGCAAGTTGCTTGAGATACTTGCAGCTTAGTTTCACGTTGCATATGTCCTCAAACGAATGAGATGCCATTCTTCCGAAAATGTTCAACAACACCTCTCTTGGAAGAGTTGTGATGTTAGACTCTGATTTTTTTCATCTTGATTTTCTAAGAAAAATTCTCTTACTCTTTTTTACTTATAATATGGTAGGTTGCAGAAAAATGAAGAACATGAAGAAGGTTGGCTGTTGTTATAAACCATTTAGACATCGGTTCATTTAGGGACACGTCTATTTGATATCATTAATTGCTTTAGACTTAAATATGGATTGTATAAAAATCATTAATTTCAATCAATTTTAAAAAAAGTTCCTTCATAATTGGTTACCAAATTCGACTATACAAATTTCAATGTATTTAATGGTACATGACTTATGTTAATTTTCCAATGTAAATTCTTATGAAAAAAACCAAATACTCAGTCGCATCTGCAATCCAACGATCAAAGAATACCTCATTCTTGTTGATTCCAAAGATATTTTTCTTGAATAACATCATCTACATAATATGCTTATACATTTCATAACCAAGCAGAAGCTCTATTCAACGATACCTCATTGTTCTTTATTCCCAGGATATCATGATCGAATAATAATATCCAAACGATAGCTAATACATTTCATCAGCAAGCATAATTTCGTTGCAACATTTCCATAAATAGTCGTCTTCTACAACACAACAAAATTGTCTGCAAGTTAGTTGAATGTTGTAAATATCAATGATCCCATCTGCAGCAACCCTTGCAAAAATCTCCAACAATAACTCGTATGGAAGATTTTGAATGTCTGCCTTTGTTGTTTCTCAAACCTTCTCTGTTTTTTTGTAGGAGACTCAGCCATATTGGGAGTAAGATTTCACAACTGATAATAGTAATTTGGTTGAATTCTTGCTATGGGAGTCCACATTACTATTTGCATTCTTTTAAAGAGGTTAACCAACATTTGTTGGAAATAATTTCATCAACCTTCTAGAGAAATGGCATTGCATTAAATAACTCGGTAATGGGAAAATGTTTCAATGAAAAACCTTCATTCGACATTATGGGATGCAAAACATTTTTATTTTTTTTGCAGTAGGAAGAATTAAAACTGTGAGGATTATAATGCAGAGAAATCATGGAATGCAGCATATAATAATGTGGTTTTGAAACATGTAACTCAACTGCTTGTACTGCTTTAATTATACGCACCAATTCGTTTACATTAAAACGTATTCAATAAGCTTCTTGAGGATTGGCAACTGTATTTCTGTATTGCAAGTTTGGTTTTGCCATAACGAAAAATAAAAATTGATTTTCGGTGGCCACTATATTATGAAAACGGGCATCTACACAATATTCATTTTTATAACTTCAAAATAGGAAAAATCTTATTCATAAGGTTGATGTAAACGGGCGTGTAACCCTTAATTAATATTTTAACCCTTAATTTAACATTCTTATATCATATAAAACGAACTTATAAAAAACTTCTGAATCAGAAAAGATACAAAAAAGAAACTTCATGGACAGTTTCATATTTCATGGAAAATTTATCCAAAAACGATGAATACAACCAATGACAACACAACATGGTCCACGTTGATTTATTCCAAATGCGTTTTTCATATTAGAACATCATGAAGACAATTTTAAATAGTTGTAGCAAGGAACATCTATATTGCTGCTTTCCAGAAATAATTGTCTCCTACAAAATGATGAAATTGCTTGTAAGTTAGTTGGACGTTGTCTAATATATAATCACTATCCACAATGTTTAATCAAATGTAAAATTAATCTAAAAACAATTTACATGTCATAACCTCCAAATAGATTTTAATTAATCGTTCAACAATAACAGTTACATAATTTGTCTCTCCAGTAGCGTGTTTCTGAAATCAACATCTAAACTATAAAAGAAAAAAATTCATCATATGTTAGTACAATATATCATTTACCAAATAAATAATATAAGAACTGCATAGGTAATTGTCACAAGTATTATGAAATGTTGTTTTTTCCTGTAGAATTCAGAATAGTATTTAAAAAATACAATCAAAACTCTACACTTAATAAACTTTTGAAAAAAATGGAATTTAAGGAGTGTAGATGTTACCTGCACGAAACAGCAATGTTATATCCCCTAGACTGAACGAAATAAACTACACTAATCTTTGAGATACTTCTTTGTATACTATGTTAAAGGTACGGTTTGTAACATAACCATCATCATCAAGTATCAAAATCTTCAACGCCTATTTGCTCTTTACTCTAGATAGTGCCACATATAATTGTACATGAGTAAAAACAGGCCTAGGTAAATAAATTATAACATGAGAAAGCGATTGGCCTTGACTCTTATTGACTGTCATGGCAAACGAAACCACAAGGGAAAATTGTCTTCTTTGGAGATTTACAGGAAAGATATGATTTGAGGGGCTCATCGTCATTCTAGGGATTAACACATTTTCTCCTATATTGCTTCCTGTAAGAATAGTTGCCTCAACCACATGATTGCCCAATTTTGTAATAAGCAATCTTGTTCCATTGCATAAACCTCTTGACTGGTCAATATTTCTCAATAACATGACCGGAACTTTAATCTTCAAAATTAATTTATGATCAGGAAGCCCAGAACATGAGAAGGTATTTAAGATCTCAGGTGAGAATTCATCATCCTCAAGTGAAGAATTACCATCTTGCTTCAAAATATTATCTGAACTTAAATATATCCTTTCTTCACCTAAAATCAAAGACATTAAGTTCTCTTTCAAAATAGAAACATCTGCCAATTTTGGAGTCAGAATGGCACGTTCTTTAAAGAACGTGGGATCTAAAATATGATCCAAGATATCAGGTACACAAATTCAATCAAATCTGATTGTGGATCTGATGATTCTTTAATCAATAATTCATATGGAATTGTTATAATAGATTATCCATCAACGTCGTCTCCAAGAATACCATCTCCTACTTTAAGAATCCACTCAGAAAAGTCTTTTATCTTCGTTAAATTGTGAATGTTACTTCCAAAACTAAGACACATATTCTTGGTCAAAGTTAGTAAATGACAATGACACCAAAGATAAGAAGAATTAATGCTTGCATGGACTATATCTTGTCTGCTACCATGAGGAATAACGGGTAATATTTTCCTGAAGTCACATCCAAGAACAACAACTTTCCAACCAAATGGGTTATCAAGACAACTGGAATAAGAAAATCTAAGAACATTTCTAATGGTTTTGTCCAGAGCCTCAAAACAAAATTTGTGTACCATTGGAGCTTCATCCCAAATGATTAGCTTTGTTTTCGACAACAGTTCTGCAATATTAGAATTCTGTTTTATATTACAGGTTGAATCCTCAGTCATTTGAATTGGAATACGAAATCTAGCGTGTGCCGTCTGGCCTACAGGAAGCAAAAGTGAAGCAATTTCTCTAGAGGCGACATTAAGTACAATTTCACCTCTTGATCTGATGGATGCTGACAATGTATTCCAAATAAATGTTTTCCGGTACCACCGAAGTCGTATAGAAAAAAGAATCCTCTTGTACCCACTGAAATTGCTGAAATGATCTTGTCATAAACAATTTTTCGCTCATCGGTGAGGGAACTCATTAGTCTTTTATGCTCTTCCACCAAAAAAATCTGTAATACGATAATTCATCAAGCACTAAGCGATTTTCCATATCAAGCAAAGATTGACCAATGATGCGGGGCATTGAAGGGTAATCATAAAGGCATTTTTCATTACTTTGCAGCACTTTATCAATTTCAACAAGTGTTATGTTTTTTATTTGCTATTCTGCTTGCAAATCGTAGAATTGCACCATGAAAAGGACTGATGTGGAGCCACTTTTCTATGCACCCATATGCCCCGTAAAAAATCCCACGCTCACTTCTTTCACTGATCAAAATTGATGGCCCTTTTCACAGAAAAAAAACATATCCAATCCAATGACTCGTTGCTCCTGACTATCACCAACCATCAAAAGCATGGAATAGACGTACTTGGCATCGATGTGACCGTTCTGTGCAGCAATTTTCAAATACGTTAAACCCAGATTTTCCCTCAAAGAACAATAATTTTTTTGGAAATATATAATCATCCCTTCACGATACATAACTTTTGTGTTTCCACTTTCCCTACAACGCTTCAAGAAGTTTAATTGGCAGTCTTTGTTATAGGCTTCCGTAGGCGACAATTCAATATTGTATATAAGTCCATTGTACTAATCTTCATGTTCATTGTGACATACATTGTCTACAACATGACTAAATGGTTTATGTTTGGAAATCGAGTCCAATGCTGGACATGCAAATTTCTCCAATGGACATTGTTTAGACACAACATCATTTTCTGCAAGATCTTTGAACTCCTTGCATGTTGCCTTGACGTAGGAAAGGTCCTCTATAGAATGGGACGCTACCTTTCCCAAAATCTCAAGTTGCAAGTTGGATGGGAAATTTATCAGAGATTCATTTGCGTCTTTATCTATTCTTGCATGTTTTGGAGATGACGCTTCAGCCATTGACAGAAGTTACAGCAAAGAATCAATGATTTTGAAGTTTTCACAAAAGAACCATGACAAATGAACACAACTGAAAAAGAAATAACTCAACCCACGATTATTGATAACCTGACGAACCATCAATTGATTAACACATGCAACATTTGGGAAACTCATTCATTGAATGAAACAACGTAGCCCACCCAAAACTGTTTGTATTCGTATATTTAATTTTCAATTTCAAAATTCCAACAGACTCATTCGAAATTCAAGGGAGCGGTAAAAGGAATTGCATACAAAACGTCACCATTAATAATATTAAAACATGTTAATTATAATTTGGTATAATTGGGAATTTCAAACGACATCCCAAACAAGAATTGTGCCAAACATTTAATTAAACGATGTCTGCAAAGAACTCTTTGAAACTACAAAATAAATTTCATAACACGTCCTGATTTTTTATTAGCTCTAACACAAAAAAACGTATTACTAAAGTCACGGGAAGATTTTGCGTAATAGTCCGTTACGTACTGGTATTGTTAACATTGATTATGATATTAAGCGCAGTTACAATCACAGCAATTTGTTTATAAAAATGCGAGTAAACTTTTTCCGTTTTATTATGCGAGCATTTAAAACAATAATAAAGCGTAATAAATAAAAGTTGTGACCGTAACTGTAAACTCTTTGTGAAATAATTATTTAAACTACTTACATATCCTATAATACCTTTCTCAAGTCACTAAGGGGTTCCCATAAACCCACTTAGCCTAAATCTTACTTTTACGTTTTCTACCTATCCGAACATGGTTTGGTATTTTAATTACTGTGGATAATCCGCATTGCACGAACCTCTCATCTTTTAGTATGTTATTCTAAACTTAATTACCTTTCTAACGAGCTATCACACGAATCATAAAGTTCTTGTTTGCTCCGGATATCACCGTATGAAGTTGGACAAGCAAATCTGTCAGCCAACCACAAACAGGCTCCAAACAGCCCTCACTCTATCACTGATTCTGGAAAATCCACTTAACCAATTGCTCTCAAATTTTTATATAGTAAACTAGACACCTCAAGCTTCAATTTGACATATCATACACTTAAATAGAGCAAGAAACGAAGCGAGAATAAAATTCCAAAAAACTGCACCAGAACAGCCACAAATGCAGTGGTTCTTTATTACATTCATAAATATTACAATAATATCATAAACTTTGTTTTATACATAAAATTTAGAACTAGCGGAAATTCTATTAATCATCATCCTCACTGCCCACTGCTAGCCCGATTCCTTTGTAATCTGATTCACTGAGACTCTACTCCCCCCGAAAGGATCATTGCAGTCAAACAAATATAAAGAGTCAGCAAAGCTGGTAATCCCAATCAAAAACACAATTTACATAACTCAAATATAGTAATCAAATTAAATATATAATTTCATAATAATTGAATCAAATATCAACTTCATCACATACTATGAAGCACCGACACTTCAAAAATCTTGACGTGTCGTGTCCGACACTTCCCAACACTCTTGGACACTCCGACACTCCCCGACACTCCAACACACGTTATAGAAATTCAAAAAAAAGGTTTAAAGGTTACATTGCAGTGAGTTTTTAGTTCCAACTATTAGATTTGTTGGATTACGATTACTATTTTATTGAGTTTAATATAAATATTTGCGATGTCTTATGTTTTTTTTGCAAAATTTATGAATATTATAAGTTTATTTTATTTTTTGATTAAATTATTGAATATTAAATGTAATATATATATATATATATATATAAATTAAAAATATTATTTAATATCAAAACGTGTCCTAACGTGTCGAAATATAATATTTTTTAGAATTAACGTGTCGGAGTGTCGTGTCGTATCGTGTCACGTGTCCCGTGTCAGTATCGGTGCTACATAGATCACATATATAAAATATTCTCATCATAATTAGATCAAATACCAACTTCAATATTCATCATATATATTCTCATCATAATCACAGCAAATTATCAACTTCAATATTTATCATATATATTCTTATCATAATCAAATTATCAACTTCAATATATATATTCACATCGAATCAAATATTATTCATAATCTTTATTAAGTTTATTTAGTGTATGTAGTGGAAAGAGAACCATGGTAGACCCGGAGATCCTGCCAGTCTACCCTGTTACCCGGATATCCTGCCAGTCACAAATCGATAATTTGGCCATAATCAATTCACATCTTCCTAGTGTCTCGGATATCCTGCCAGACACCTCTTCCCAAAGTTGCTACTAGTATCCCCAATATCCTGCCAGATACCACTTTGAGAAGAACGGATATTCTATGTTCACATCGTATAAATATATCGGAGGCATAAAGCCCAAAGGTTGTGTTCATCACTTTTGGGAGATACCATCCCAAAGTTATCTTCCCACTATTATTTATTACAATCACACACAATCAATTCAATCTTGTCACGATTCTCATAATTGTCAAATAGTTTTCTAAGCATCAAGATAACATCAAACAAATATTCATATAATGCTAAGTCTAACCATTGACTCTCTAGTGATTAGGATTACCTGATCTCCGTGTTGACTACCTTTTAGAAGAAAAGTGATTGGGGAAAGAAAAATGGTTAGTAACCAAAGGAAAATAATAATCAAATAAAAATTTGAAGCAAGAAGAGAGAAAGTAGAGGAGAAGAGAAATGGAGAAATGTTAAGAATTGGGAAGTGGTTTGGTTTGGTTAGATTAAGCTCCTATTTATAGCTGAAATTTTGAAACTGCGACATTAACTACATGTAATATCAACGGTCATCACATTTATTTTAGTTATAAAAACTGTGGGTAAAATCAAAGGTTATCATAATTATTTTAACTATTCTTAATATATTAATGGTTACAAAATTAATACAAATAATTATTGTCATTTACTAATTAAATGATAACCAACTATAATTGTTGAACGTTACAACTAAAATCACTACTAATTAAGGTTACACTTTTAAAATCAAATTATGACATACTATCAGCAATCAATGCCTATAACCCCATACATAAAGGTACATACTACTATTTTGTTATTATTATTATTATTATTATTATCATTATTATAAATTACTATTAATTTTCTGGGATATTACAGAATGCTTCCCCAAACTCACTAATTTCCGTCAATTTTCATCAGAAATCATATTTTCTAGTCCTATATACCATTTATAACTTATATCCAAGCCTAGAGTTCAAAATTCAATCGGCGCGCTTTACGGTGCAACTGTACCGCGGTACTTTTACCCGGTAAAAACTCTATTCACCGAATTTTTTGAAACTTGCCTAACCACTCGATTTTTCATTCTGAATCCATTTCCATGGTTATTTTTATTATTTGAGACCTCCTACTCAATTTTACCTTCCAAGGGTTATGTGTTTGGCTAATTACCGTTTTGCCCTTCCTTTGTATTTTGACCTAATTTTCAAGATTTTCACTAATCCTTCCCTTTAATCCATATTTAATATCTTAATATATGTTTTAGAAATGTGAGGTGTTATATTTTGCAAAATGAAGAAACAAAGTTGATAACAAAATATTCAAAACAATACGTAAACAAAAACAACAAAGGTGGACACACGATCAATGTTAAACACATGATAAAAGGTAATATAAAAAGGAAAATTTTCATAGATCAATACAACAATTAAACTAAAACATAGTTCCAATGAAACCAGCAGCAAATCTTGAACGGTTACAAATTTTCTGTCTGCTGCAAGGTGTCACCGGCTTCAGCATCAAAACTGTGCAAAAATAAACAACAGAGGACACAGAGTGAGAAAATCAAATTATAAAATTTGTAAAGTTTGTAAGTCCAACACCTCTACCAAAATACCATTCAATAATAAAATTCACAGTAAGAACTTAACTCTTTCTCCAACTTAATCTTTTTAAGAGGACAAACAATTGAACAATTATTTTTGTCTTCAACAACATCACTATACTTTACAAACGATGTCAACAGAGACAGCAAAATATAAGCATCACCAGTACTCTCACAGGTTTGGCTCTGAACATCCTGTTAACGAAATGACTTTATAAATAATTAACATACGTTGTGGAATAAAATTATACAGTAATCAAATTTAAAAATTATGTTAATAATTCTTACTTACCATTTCTTTTCCTAACCCTACCGATACAATATTGTCATCATAAGCACTGTCGAATACAGAATCATCTTGAATTTTTTTATTTTTTTTGTAAATGAAACTAAGTCAAAACGCATGAAAAGTCTAAAGACAATTAAAAAGTGAAGAAATGTTAAATAAAAAACAACATACATTTGGATCCGTCGTGGTCTTTAGAAAATATCTGATAATACTTTCAAAGATGCAAACTTTGGCCACATGATATTTTGGCTCATTGTAGGCATTCAAATTGCTTATTTTCACATTCACTTTAAATAACATGGACCTATCTTTGAGAACGTTCAACTCTTCCGGATAATGCTCCAAATCCGCACCTTACAAAAAGAGTATATTTCCATATATTTTTAACAAAACGAAATACCAAGCAGAAGAATACCCCACTATTATAAAAATTAAAAGTTTTGAGAACCAAACCCGCTTGAAAAGTTGCTCGCGTAATTCACCAGCACTCACTCCTAACAAAGCAAGACAGTCTCTATCAAACAGTACAAAAGAAGCAGAATCGGTGTTATCAACAACTCTGACCTGAACACTGAACCTAAAAAGATTAAAAATGTAATTTGCATCAGTAACACCACTCTGCATGATTAACTTTAAAAAAACAACAGCAAACAAACTCTCCTTACTTCGGATAATATTCATCCCAATGTTTGTGACACTTCTTACAATACCATTTCTTAATATCTTCACACACTAAATATGGACATTTCTTACAGGACTTGTACCACAAATTGTACTTACTTTTGATGGATTAAATAGTTCCATAAGTAATGCAAGTAGGGATGTGCATGGGTCGAATCGAACCGGATTTTTTGAAAAACCGAACCGAATTGGTTTAAATGGTTAGGTTCGAAAGTGGTTCGGTTCGGTTCGGAACCAGTTTGGAAGTGGTTCGGAACCGGTTCGGGTCGACCCTCTTTTGAAAAGAAAAAAATATTATAAATTTAAAAAATAAAGTTATAAAAATTAATTTGGTTTGGTTTGAAATTGTTCGGTTCGGTTCGGAAACTGTTCGGTTATTAAACTGGTTCTAAAAACTGGTTCAATTCTTAAACCGGTTCGGTTCATGAACCGGTTCTTTAAAAACCGGTTCGGTTCATGAACCGGTTCTTTAAAAATCGGTTCGGTTCATGAACTAGCTTTTTAAAACCGGTTATTTTATGGAGAGGTTCGGTTCGGTTCATGGTTCGACCCACTTTTTTTGGTTATTTTGCACACCCCTAAATGCAAGTAGTAACATCACTGCAATTCTTAATATCAGTAATAAATTTCCTTTCTATATCTTTTAGAAAATTATTTTCAAAAGAATATGAGGATTGGCTGGACAACTGAGTCAACCTTTGACTACTTTCGATCGGATCACCCGAAAGCCTGAAATATAACCATATATAAAAGAATTAGTACATACAGCAAAATCAATGCCTCCTAAAAAATACTGCAGCACACCTTTTTTGAACTCTACAATCTCAGGCACATTGAAATCAAAAATTATTTTCATCGTATACTTTGTATTAGCTATTCCATTTTTCACTACAAAATTTGTAAAAAATATACAAAATAAATAAAAAGAAGAAAGAAAACAGTAAAACAAAAAAATCGAGAAATACAATACTAAAAAAAAAATACCCCTAAAACCCTTTATCCTTGCAAGCTGAAGTATTATAACATTTTGGGGACTCTGATTCTTTGCTAAGAAAGATTGGACCTCATCTACGTAGGACTCCCACAAAGTGCAATCAAGTTTCTGACCCCTATTATGTTAGTGTAACAAAAGAGATATAAGAAATCATGCAAACTTTCAATGTTGAAAAACAAGTAAGAAATTAAGTACAAAACATCAGAAATATACATAACATAAATACCTCAGGTTGTCAAGCTCCACGACAACCATTCTTGTTTTCCTACCAGAGATGACATGTTCACGGACTTCCCCAATTCCAGACATCAAACCAATAACGTCTACAGAATAAGTAACATGGATTCAGCCTCATGTCCTATATAAAAAATCTTAAATGAAAATGAATAACACCATAGACCAAAACAATCACCTATTAAATACAGGGAGTCAGACGATTCCTTCTCAATAACGTCAAATTCGGCAAAATCAAAACCGTGCGCAGGAATAGTAGCATCAACAATGGATTTCACATCCGTCCTCAAGTTGAAAGCCAGACGATATTCATGCCGTGTTGGCCTGAAATTACCACTATTCAACCTAACTCCAAATTTTTTTATAAAATAAGCATCTCCCTCGCGAATTTTCTTTCGAACCTGCAAAGAACCCTTTGTCATAGCATGGGTCCTTCCACCCTATAAAATGAAAACATGTACTATATCAATCAAAAAAATGACAATGTAGCTGCCGAAAAGAAAAAGATGATAAAAAAATGACATTACTTGTTCATCTAACAAAACCATATCAACATTGTCATCAAAATCTTTTGTATTAAAATTGGCAACCTTCCAACACCTAACCACGCGCACTTTAATCCTCCAGTCTTCTCTGTAGGATTAAGATCCTTTATGAAATCGTATTTCAAATACATTATATTGAACGATACAATCAGAGGAGAAGAAGAGAAACGGACCAAAGAAGATGAATACAACCAGAGGAGAAGAAGAGAAACAGACCAAAGAAGATGAAAATTTATCCTCGTAGTGATGCAGACCAAAAGGCAATTTGCAGCACAATATTTCATTTTTATACATAACAATTACTCATGCAATCAATACATCCGCCTCCATTTAAATCATTGTATAAATTTTAAATCTTTCCCACCCATTTCAAATTTAAATTTCGAATTGAGAATTAAGAAGGTCATTATACGGTTATCTGCCACCAAGTATTTTATAATTTTAGAGACTCTCCCTCCTTTTTAGAATTTTTTATTTATGAAATAAATTTTTTTTCCAAAAGAAGTAACTTTTCAAACTATCCTCGTATTTCCAAAAAAAAAAAAACTATCCTCTAGTGTGAACACAAAGTTGAGAATGAAGGAGAAAGCGACACGTTAGCAAACTTTCCAAAGTTTGGTTCTCCTTTATATATATATATATATATATAAAGACATGAGATGATTCATTTTATGTGGCATGAAATTTGTTCTAGAGTAATATATTAAGGCCCACATTTAAAGTCTCAATCACGAAGAAATCTTCAAGATGATATCCCAATCAACAAAGGTTGCTCGTGCTCGTCTATTCTTTTGCAAATTGATCTCAAGCCAATAGGGAGACCTTGCTGCCTTATCACTTGTAGGCAACAATCGGGGCATCCCTCAAAGTCTCAATCACGAAGAAATCTTCAAGATGATATCCCAATCGACAAAGGTTTCTCATGCTCTTCTGTTCTTTTGCAAATTGATCTCAAGCCAATAGGGAGACCTTGCTGCCTCATCACTTGTAGGCAACAATCGGGGCATCCCTCAAAATTGATCATTCCCCAACTATAAATGCAAATGCGCTAAATAAAGTTACACACCTTCTACATATTAAAATCTGCTTACATGAAGTTTGACTTGAACATTGAAGTGTATTATAGGTATAACCTCCACCTTGTTATATTAAAGATTCATGGATTGAAACTGCATTAAATCACACTAGTAAAGAAGTTTCATCAATTATGGTCAACCAAGGTAAAACCTTATCAAGATCATATAGGATGATCTCATTCAATTCATAATTAAATCAATGGCTATCTAAACTACATTAGGATATAGAATGAACAAAAGATATAAAGGTTGATTTATCTATAGATCATTGAGAATAAGACCTCATTTCACGGAAAACAATTCATTTCTCCTTGAGCTAATTTAGAAAATGAGATCGACATCAACAATTGCAAGATTAACTTCAGAACCATTTGCAAGATGCGACAACAGCCAATGAAACATCCAGAAAAATGTGGTAATTTGTTTGGATGAAGCCATGTTAGAAAAACTAAAGATCACGTGTAAGGATAAGATTGCAATAACCAGCTTTAATAATTTATAAAAAAATTGAAATAGTTCCGAATAAATGTCTATATGATTTTATGTTGTTTTACGAGTCTTTTTTTTTTTTTTTGGTAAACTTGTTTTACGAGTCTTTTATGCATTATTTAAATGTAAAAACTATTTTTTATATGGAACACTACAATTAAGTTTAAAATTAGCTTAATATCTGAGCTATATATCTACTACTGCTATAAAAGAGATCCTCAGTCTGGTTTCAATTCCTTTTTTTCAAAAATTAGCACTTCTAATTAGTCATTCGGTGACTTGATTTAAAATGTAAAAGGATAAAATTATAAATATTTTATCAATTATATAAAAATTTAAAGATAAAATTAAAAAATAAACTTATGATTGTTTTATTAACTATAAATATGATTATCTTTATATCCTTATAAACTTGGGGAAGGATATTGTAACGACCAAGTTGTGTTACTGTCATGTTACTACCAATCAATCTCATCGTTAAATCGATTATGTTGATCCAACGGTTATATTTATTTTCATCTTTGTATGGTTATGATTTCCCATATTTAAAGTGAAAGCATTAAATATGGGAAATCATAACCATACAAAGGTGGAAATAAATATAAAGTATTAAATTTGAGAAATCATGACCATACAAAGATGGAAATAAATATAACCGTTGGATCAACATAATCAATCTAACGGTGAGATTGATTGGTAGTAACATGATAGTAACACAATTTGGTTGTTACAATATCCTTCCCCTATAAACTTATACAATAATCTCTAAATCGTTCGTCTTCTCACTTTGTATTATAATCTAATAAAAAAATTTGTTCAATTTATTTTTTTATCCAAACTAATTTAGTCTAAGTTGGAGCATTGTGGACCAATATTAGAGATGATTATTCCTAATACTATTTTCTTCACCTCTTAATTAAAATAAATAATTTTATTATCATTTCAACTAATAGTTACTCCTAACATTTTTTTATACAAGTGAGAATCGAACACATAATTTAATACACCTACCTAAATCCCTTACCACTAAACCAAACTTAATGGCTTAACATTTCTTTTTAGCAAACGCAGTTATTTTTGCATGAAGATTATGTAGAACCGATGCACTCTACATAAAGAATATAAGGTTCAACGATTTTGATGATAACAAACAAGTATAGAAAGAAAGCTTTAAAGTGCAACCATAGAAAAAAGTCTAAAGAAGATCAAGATTTAAGCTTCAAGAGAAGACTCTAAGTTCAAGAAATCTCAAAGTAATATATCTTAGGACTTAGGATTATTTGAAAGGGAAATTAATTTCTTGCGTGAACGAAGCTCAAAGTATTTTTCAAGTACATGCATTAAATCATCGTTTGACATTTAAATTCAGTCCTAGCATGAAAATCTTTTTTTAAAAATGTTTATCAAATGTTGAAAAGCATTTGAAACTGATTTAAATCAAGAGAAAATCATTTTGGTGCGAAATCCAACCTTTCAACATGTTGGTAATCGATTACCTAAGCAATGGTAATCGACTATTACCCTTGCAATGGTAATCGATTACCCAAGCAATGGTAATCGATTACTCTTGCAATGTAATCAATTACTCACCCAATGGTAATCGATTACCCACTGTGCAGAAGACAAAATAACGGCTATAAAACGGTTACACCCATGGAGGCCTCTATAAATAGAGATTATCGTTCCATTGATTGGACAACTCTTCTTGATCATTATTACTCCTTTAGATCATACTACTTTCTTTATTCTTGTCTTCTTGATCATAAATTCTCTTTGAACTTTATTCTTGTGAGAGTGTCAACACTCATAGCTCTTCAACTTGTATAATCTGTACTTTAGGAGTACTTAGCCACTGTTAAACACCTTCATTTGATTTCTTGAATAGTTAGGGGAGTGAACCCTTTACTCTTGAGAGGTCACCAAATTTCTAAGAAAATTTGGAGTGAAAATTTGTAAGGCATCAAAGGTCCGAAGTCTTGAAAGGTTGTAGTGGTTTTCAAGCACCCTCAAGCTTGATAGTTAGTGAAAAAGTTTGATCGAGCGGCTTCGGTCTGGACGTAGGTCACTGATATGCGTCTAGCATATGATGCTTTCTAACTTAAAAGAAGCAAGGAATTAATCATAAATGTGAGAAAATAAGTCATAGATGCAAGAAATATTGATTATTCCTTCTCAATCATTATCTCACTCAATTTATGTGTTTTAATAGCAGGAAACACCAAAAAAGAAGTGAATGAGAGAAGTGAAGTTTTCTAGCTGGCGCAATTTACGCGGGACTTGGCGCAAATTGCGCCATTTGATCCATTTCATCCCTGTATCTTGGCGCAAAATGTGCTGGCAGTGGCACAAAATGCTCAGGCTTGGCGCAATTTATGCAGGACCTGGCGCAAAGTGCGCCATTTGACAGATTCAGCTCTGTTTTCCCGTGCAAATTGCGCGGGGGTTGGTGCAAAGTACGTGGGCGATAATTTTTCTGATGTGAATTACATAAAAAGGCCCAATAGGAGGGAAAGTGAGATTAGTTTTTCCTAAAGGTTAATATGATTTTTGACAACAAGGAAGAGAAAAACAACAAAGAGAGGGAGAATTCTTGGGAGCTTCTTGGAGTTTCAAAGATTCAAACGATCAAGACGGAAGATCTTCATCTTCTTTCTCTTCTTTAGGTTCTGAATTTTATTTTCTTTTATGTTTACTTTGTTAGACATGAATATGTCTGGCTACTTTTATTATTGTGGTAAGGGTCACAACCCTTGATGTAAACCCCTTGTAGTTTGGTTGAATTTTATGTTTATCTATTTAAATTGAATTTATCTTGCCTTGTTCTTCATTCTACAATTCTTTTGGAACCGATCAATCTATTAGGATTGCGAGGGTTAGGGTTTTCAATAGGGATATTGGGATTCTAATACCTGACAAAAGGTAAGATAATTGTTCGTGTACGCTCTAGGGATAGGCTACATGAATAGCAAACGTTAAAGATTCATTGATTCTAGGGTTTAACTTGAAAAGGGATTTCTAAGGGATTAGGATTATAATAAGGTTAATACGGTTAAAATCACTAAGGAATTAGGGTTTAACTAATCATATAAAAGATGATGAATCGTTTGATCAATTGAATAAGTAAACGTAAATGTAATCCAAGTTGCAAGGTGGGGATCGTAAAGGTGTTTGTTTCTCTTTACCGCAATATTTTCTCACATATTTCTCAACCTTTAATCTTGTGTTCACGAGTTTCTAAACGAACTTTTGAATCATTTACATTTTCTTGAATTGTTCTCAATTATTTCACAAACCACAATTGTTCTTAAACCATTTTTATTAATCCAACAAGAGAGGAATAGTTATAATAATTTCGGTGCCTCAATCCTCGTGGAGATGATACTTTACTCATCATTTTTATTACTTGGAACGATCGGTACACTTGAATACGCCAAGTTTTTGGCGCCATTGCTGAGGATTGAATACGCCAAGTTTATTAATAACTTTTGATTTTCTTGATTGGATTTTGTGTTACTAATTTGTTTGCTTTAGTTTATGTATGGTACAGTTGATCCTAGAAATTTGATCTACGATCCAGAGATAGAAAGAACTGCAAGAAGATTAAGGCAACTTACCAAGCAGAAGAAGCAAGCAGAAATTTTTACTTCACAATCCGAGGTAGAATCAGAGATGGCCGCTCACAATCCACCACCACCGGAGGAGGAATTGATGGAGTCAATCTTAGCTCCATTGTTCAAAAGGCCAAATTCTAGCATCATCCGACCACCAATCAACGCCAATAATTTTGATATTCAGCCAGCACTGATGTCCTTGGTGGAGAAAAATCCATTTGGCGGGGAAGATTATGAAGACCCCATGATTTCATGGACAGATTACGGCAAAATACAACAACATTATTGTAAAAAAATAAGAATTGATCAACTTCACGCCCAACATGACATAATTATTTTTTCTATAATTATTTCAAAGCAACAATTAATCAAAACGTCAGAGATTTGCACTGGTCAAGAGTTAAACTCAAATATTATCAGAGATAAGACAATGGAATACAAAGAAAATCTCTCGAAAAAAAACAATAAAATTAAACGCCTCTCATCGTGATTTTACAAAAAAAATTTATCTCAGCAAATGCAATACAAAGAAGTGAGTTATTTATCATCCAAGCATTCAATTCTTCGTATGGCTAGATCCAATCTCCCGGGCCGTCGCTCAACGGATAAAAGTTACTCTAGGGATAACAGGCTGATCTGATTATTTAGGAGAATCACCATCATCAAACATGTTCATCTCAAAAGTTGACAGTTCCTTTGAAACCCCTTCAGAAGTGCATGA